>VMYD01000333.1:0-65641 GCA_007663325.1 Eucalyptus pauciflora | reverse complement strand
TGGGCGAGCGAGGCCCTCGCCCATGGCCGGCGAGGTCGGCCTTGCCCGCGAGGTGGCCGGCGAGGTCGGCCTCGCCCTCGCCGGCCTTCGGCTCTGGCCGGTCGCCGGACCTCGGTGACCGGCCGGAGGAAAAAGACAAAAATAAAAATAAAAAAATAAAAATTAAAATAAAAAAATAAAAAATTAAAAAAAATATTAAAAAAATATTAAAATTTTCTTCGGCCGGCCACGTTAGCCGGCCGGCGTCCAGTCAGCAAAATTCGGCCAAAATTGGCCGGAAAGGACTGAATTGGCACAACATAAAAATGTTTAGGACTGAATTGGCACAACATAAAAATGTTTAGGACTGAATCGGCACCAAAAAAAGGTTTAGGACTAATTTGGCACAAAGGCAAAAGGTTTAGGACTTTTTTGGCACTTCTCCCGTGTTAACGTTACTCTTGGCTTACCACAAGGTCAATCCAATGAAAAACTAATGCAAAAGCATGAAGGTTTGAATCGCCCTTTGGTATCTACCAATGAACTCAAGATAGCCATGAAAGTGCGACTCAAAATGCATTCATATCAATACCTGAAACCAAAATTTGTCAATTCCAAAACTAAAAATAGTCTTAATTATCACAATACGTAAAAGCATGATGGGCAGGAGAAAAAAGATTTTATGAGAGACGTGTTTTCGTGCTAATATATGGGAAATTCAACTTGATTTATGAACATCCAATGCATTTTCTAGACTGAATTCTCACTACCCCGCCATCAAAAAAATAAAAAACTAAAGTGCTATGCAAGTATCCACAACCAAAAGGAAACTCAAATGTCAGTATATCAAGGGTATCATGAATATCATACACTCGTATTCTTGATTTCGTGTAATTAAGTGGGGTAGTTGGTGGATTGGAGATTGAATTTTCACCTTTAAATTAAGAGGAGATGTATGATTATGATTAGAGCAACTTATGTATAAATAGGGGTCATATTTGTATCATAACATTTCCAACACGATTCATTCTCCTCCAACCATTTCTTTCTCTCGAGTTTCTCTCCACAACCTGCGGTGGCCAAGTGTGCGAATGAGTGATGGATGGAGAGGAAAGGTGGACTTAGGGGACTCTAGCAAGGGGTGAATGGGCCAACTAAGCTGTTGCGACCCTTCCCAAGCACGCTTTCGGGGAGCAGATTTCCTAAATCTTTGCCCGTTGACACCTTACTTTTGTTAGCACATTGCGCATGCAAAAAGAACAAAATAAATAAATAAATCACAAGAAAAAGAAAGCAACAAGGAAAGGGAGACTAAATTTGGTTTTGGGCCAAGCATGCACAGCCCATAGAAGCAATCCTCAACCCAATCGTGACCTATGTTGGTCAAACCCAAACCCATTTACTTCAGCCCATCTAATTTGCTCACTTCAACCTGGATTTAAATTCATTAAACTACTTTGCAAGGCGGCCGCACGTCTAATAAAAAGCCCATAAAACCCATCAGATAGAGGCTCACTCCATATGTCAAGGCCACAATCCAATCTCCATGGAGGAATAGAGTTCTAGAATGTTCATTCAAATTCAGAGATGAAGTGGAATCTGTTTTCTCTCTCTCCAATCAGCTAACTAAGAAAAAACAACTCTGGAAAAATCTTCTTCTGTGTTTCTCGATGTTTTTTTGGCAGGTTTTTCACTTTGATCACCATCAATCATCCATGTACTCAATTTTTTGCTCTCTGGCTCCGTCATGTGCGTAGTGAAGCATAAATTATGTTCCGAGATTTTGACAACTCTTGAGGATGGATGAGCAAGACGTGACTATAAATTTAGTTGGAATAAAGCTTGGTGCCTATAATAAGGATGGACAAGTTGTTGAAGGATAGGAGACGACGTGGAGATGTGTGTGCACGGTCTGCCCTAGGTTGGCAATGCCTCTCTCGGGAAGGTGGTGTACAAAAAATATCTTTCATCTCTTCTATTGTTGTAATTTTCTCAAGGATGTTCATGATGAGATGGAACATAAAAGAGTGGTATGACTATATAAAATGTTAATTTGAGACTTGAGGAGAGTATCCTTCTTTTACCAAATTGATAAGTTCCTACTTAAAAAAAAAGGAAAAAGAAAAAGAAAAAGAAAAAGAAAAAAGAAAAAAGAAATCACATTATCCTAGATGATGTGAATGAATGTGGACAAATCGAACTATTGACCGAGAAGCTAACTTGATTTGGTTCATGAAGCAAAAAACATCTTAACAATCGAAAGAAAAGATGTTGTTGAACATTATTTTGTTTGAAAATTCAATTAAGCATGAGATTTTATCTATGAATGAAAAGCGTGCTCTTGAACTTTTCTATAAGAATACTTTTCTCCGTACATAATCTTTTGCCATTTGTTATGATCGGCTAAGCAACGATCGCACTGCACGATAAATTAACAATTGTTATTCATGCAATAATTGAAATTCTAGATAAACTATTTCTTCTCAATTTTTCTAGATAAACTATTTCTTCAATCTACATAGACCGACATTTATGGAAACTATTTCTCCTCCAACTCACCCCTAAAAGCATGTATAGAACTCCTAAACTATTTCTTCTCAATTTTTCTGTCCGGTTGTTTCGTCCCTCTTTGTTCTCTTCTCGTTTTTCCATTTTATTGGCGATTTATAATCTATTTTTCCAAACAAAATTTAGGTGAACGTAAAAAGTACCCAACTGTACAAGACAATTTGTTGTTAAATTAGAAAATGTAAGTTCTTTTTTATGTCCATATGATTAACACAAATTTAAATCACTAATGCAGTGTCAGGATTAGATCTACACACTTCTTTTCGTCTGATATACATAGACTGATCACTGGGTAGGCATGAACTAGATTGGGACGAACCCGGTCAGAACCTAATTTCTAGGGGCCTTGCTCTGCTCCCAAGAATTATGGATGTTACTCCTTTTCGAATTTGCAGCCAAGAATAAATAAAAAAGGGACAAAAATAGATAGTAACTCTAGGATATTGTGGTGCTCTCTCTCTCTCTCTCTCAATGCTTATAAGTTTAATGTTCCATGGTAGAAGACTCTCCTCACTACACTAGGGTCGGTCTGGGGATCTCATGACAAGAAAATACCTTTTCCCCTTCTTTGAGTTTGCTTTTAAGTATGAAGGTCACGTGGTTGTCGCTGTTCGTCGCGCGATGCTTGATCCGACTCATGTGACTCCTTGGCATTTTGGTTTAGATTGGTTTCGAGGAAATGATGACAATGATTCTAGTGACAAATTAATCAATCCATTTGAGGTTGCACTTGGAGTGTATCTATATGACTAGGGAGGAAGAATCCTGAATTTAGTGCTACATTCAATATAGGAACGGTTATACCTGTCAAGTGGGTGGACAGGATTGAAATTTTTTCAACCCAAATAGATCCGTTTAGTACGTTTTCACCATTTTATGGAAATGCAAATCTATTGGCTCATATCTAACCTAACCCGATCTATACTCAACTTGACTTATATTACAAAAACACTTATATATTCAACCCGATTGATGAAACTCATACCAAAACTAAGGTGAGATCGTGGAGTGAATGGATGTGAGATCAAGTGAGGGTAAGGGAGAATGAGCTGAGCGTCATAGAAATGTATTTGGTCTAAGTAAATTATAAACTCATTTATGACTCATTTGCTATCCATTTAATACTCATATTATGTTTAAACCCATAACTCATATAATAATTCAATCTATTATATTTGGATTAAGAAATGGGTCATAGACCCATTTTGACACATTGCCCAATGATTCCCAAATGTTGAATTCAATCATTAGGTATTGTAAATAGGTATTTGAAGCGTTTAGTTCTTTGGTCCGTTCAGAGATTCAGAGGCGGCATGGGCACGGTGGCAAAGATAATCCAAGCCTTGTTTCGGCTTGGTCTTTCACGGTTGCCGGCTTGCCGGAGAGTGAGATGTGAAATTTGTTAGTGATGAGACGTCTGAGTTCATCCACCCTACAAATGCTATTTTACTCAGTACAATATGCGCTATGTATATGTACATACATTAGTTGTTTTACATGGCACAATATATCAACTTGTTAGTCAAATTTGAAATTAGTTCTCATGAAGTTATCAAATTGATTACTTCTTTCTGCAAGAAATTAAGTCGTCATCTTAGAAGACTACGATGCTCTCATTGTCTTTTGCAGAAGATGAATTCATGCGCAAATCGCTTGCAATTCATGGTTTCTTGGGCAACTGATCTTTCCTTAGGTTTTGTTAAAAGGACCAAATCTTCAATGCCGAAAGTCCAGATTTTCTTTCTTCACGCTTAGCCCACAACTTCCAGACTTCTATCAACATCATATCCACCTTAAATATCTTACCTTCATACAATCACTTCCGTGCAAGATTTTTACTGAATTTACTACTTTTTGGTGATATTGACTTAAAGAACGGACTTGGGTCAATATAATTAGGCATATGGACACAAGTTCGGTTCTTTGAATTGAGTTTTGTCTATTCCATGAACTTAGCAAAGAAAAATTGTGAACTAACGTAGAAACTAATGGACCATACCCCTCAAAATGAAATGGGAGAGGACGAAATTATTAAAATAATTCAATAATGTAAGGACACTAGTTATTTAAATGATTTAATTCGAGTGTCAGTACCTATAGCTAAATGTTACTAGGCACTCTATATCCGAATATCGATTCAAATGATTTGGCTACTTAATTGATTCATGGACAGATACATTATTAATCTAAAATATAGTATAATGTCATAAAGAGCCCATGGTTACTGTTCCTATATATTCTTAATGAACCGCAAACCCTCCCTTTTTATTATTTGTCTCTTCCATTTTGGAAGGGGGAGGTTGGGGGTTCAAATCCCCACATTCTCAGGGGGGATTGGGATGTGGACGATTTCATTTCAGGAGTGGGTTTCGACTCCCACGCCTTGTAAGAAGGCATGGCAAAAGTTTAAGAGTGAGTGTTAAAATAAGATTAGCAGAGGACTAACCAAAAAAAAAAAGAAGCTAAATTTTCATCATTAAATGGTTTTAAATAATTAGGGTTAATATTCTAAAAAATCATAAACTGGTACACTTGTAACAAATTTACCATAAACTAATTTTCTAACCACCAAAAATCCCAAATTGATACACTTTTGACAAATTTACTAAAAATTAGTACACTTGTGACAAATTACCTTATATTAATTTTCGTTAAATTTTACTGTCAACTTATTAAGTTAAATAATAAGTGACAGTTGGTCGGTGTACCAGTTTGAGATTTTACTCTCCGTTTGTCACAGTTATATAATTTTTGTGATTTTTTGAGGTACTAATCTAATTTAACGGAGGGTATATTTGTCACAAATGTACCGATTTGAGATTTTTGGCGATCGAATAAATTAGTTTAAGATAGATTTGTCATAAGTGTATCAGTTTGGGATTTTTTATGATCAGTTGGGGTAAATTTATCACATGTGTACCGGTTTGGAGTTTTTCATGATTAAAAATATAGTTTAGGATAAATTTGTCATATGTATACAAATTTGGGATTTTTTGAGGTATTAACCCAAATAATTAAAGGAACCATACTTTTAAAGAAGGGGAACTTTTGGCTCTCTTCATCTACCTCTTGACAAGTCAAATCAATTTGAATGCGCATGTAAGATAACTACAAATATTCTTTAAAAAGAAAAGAAAAAAAATCAAATGGCCTCCTATGGACAATAATCCAATAAATCAATTACGAATTTTTTAAAGTTAATGTTTCGAAAGTGCAACTACGTGCAGTTTGCATGTTCAGATCTACTGTTTGTACTATAATTACTTCTATCCACACCATCCATTCGGTCTACCTATACATGTATCTGTGTTGATAACTAAAAATATTTTTTCCTAGCTTGTACCATCACGACATAAACAAAATGCATGTCGCTTACCTCCAGTATTAACTGTCCTACGCCACTGTTGACCAACGTCAAATTCATAAATAATATTTTCAATTTGGCCGATTACGTTAATCTCAAGAAATTAAAGTTAGGTGAACGTTAATAATCGAAAAGACTTCTTTTGTTGCGTGTTTTCTCACAAGCATTGGACTTAAGTGTTGGTCATAGTCATTGGACTTAAGTGTTGGTCATGGTCATCTCAAGAAATGGGTATGGCAGAAGACGTTTGGCCCGTTTTGGTCGGCTTCTTGATTCCAGATGCTTGGCCCACCTTGAGGAAAGTCAATCCTCACGACGTCCCCATTGTTTTGGTCCGATCGGTTTGTTAATCAGGTGAGTTTAGCTCACTAAACCTCGATTAGAGGGTTAATTATGCTTATGGAGGTTTGGTTTATGTTAAGTGTTGTTAGGTGGTTAGTTTAATTTATTTAAGTGTAAATTAGCTTAAGAGATTTGATTAAGTTAAGATGTGTTTAATTAAGGCTAAGTAGGTTTATTTTATAATAAGCCATGATTGGACATAATTGATTTATTTTTGATTTAATTAAATATTTCGAAATTATTTAATTATTTAATAATATATTATTATTCGAAATTATTAAAATATTATTATTTAATTAATTTTCGGAATAATTTATTTTTATTATTTAATAAATTCCAAAAATTTTGTTGGGACCCTAAATTCTCAGAATTTCGCGCTGATCGCTGCGGTGTATTCAAATTTTGAAATTGATGGTTGGATATTATAAATTGAGTGTGGATTGTGAAAAATATGGATATTATTATTTAATGAATTTCGGAATAAAATTAATTATTTATTAAATTCCAAAAATTATTTCGGGACCTTATTTTCTTAGAATTTCGCGCTAATCGCTGCTATGTATTCAGATTTTGAATTCGATGAGTGGATATTGTAAATTGAGTGTTGATTGTGAAAAATATGGATTTTATTTAGAAAATCCCAAGTGTCAGGTTTGATACCAAAATTGGATTTTAATGATTATATTAAATAGTGGGGGTTTGAAAATGTGAGATATTGGTTTTCTAGTTCGAAATTAACGTGCCCTCACACACGTGAATAATTTATGGAATATTTTTAATATAAAGAAAAATGGTTGGGATCATCATTTTAAGTGGAAGTATTGAGTGAAATGCAAAGTGTCCTAGGGTCGAGTATGAAATTGTTGTGTGATAATTAAGAGGAAGTTGTCCTGGGCTGTTGAGTCGGACTTGCCCTATATGGGTTGCCCTTTACAACGGGTTTGGGTCGTAGTTGATTATGGGCCTATGCTCATTCGGAAACGCCGTTGACGTAGTGATGAAGCCGCGCTCCAAGGTGGGGAGGCGATGCCTGGCATTAATGTCAGTAGATAGCCGAACAACGAGTAGGCTATGCCCTTGTGTAACAGTGAATAACAATTGGATCGCATGCTGAGTGTTATTGACGGGTCGGATTATGGGACAAAATCGTGTGGCATGGTATGGGACGTGTCATAACGGTTCGGTCTTATAATCCGGACTCCTGTGGTTGTTTGAAATGAAATTGTTGGTGTTGACACCTAATTTTGGAAAAATAAAATTGCATTTTGAACAAAAGGAAAATAAGGGGAAGATCAATATGATTTGGTTATGAATGGAAGGTGGGAATTCTGACTAATTATTCTTGCTTCAATTAGATCTTCAAGAAATCAAGAGAATAAAAGTCAAAATGGAAACCAAACCCAAAATTGGTGAGGATAATGGCTAGATTGATAAATCAAAGGGAAAGTATCAAAAGATTATATTCATTAGGTGAACTGCTTGCAAAAATCAAAACGAACTTGGATGGGTTTCTGGTAACATGAGTGAAAAACCGAAATGTTAATTTGCGATGGCAAATCGGGGCTGAAATTCTGTAATCCCGCAATCAAGGAAGCATAACTTTCTAAAAGACAATAGAGGTTTTCACTATAAAAGGCAACGGTTCGTGAGAAAGAGAGGAGGGCGATTTTCAAAAAAATTCAGAGCAAAAGTGAGGAAGGTTTTCTCCTTGGTTTCTTTTGAGTTCAATTTTCTTTAGGGGAGAGGCATACACCCTCAGGGATCTCGGGCGATGGTGTAATCTTCTTGACGATGCCCCATGTTCATCATGCTTCATGGATATTGACGACAAGCATAAAGCTAAGTCGAGCTTTTTTTTTTAAGTTTGATTGTGTGCAATTCCAATTTGATATTCGCACTAAGGTGATTTTATTTTTTCTTGCCTAGATAAACTCCTACATCTCCGACGATAATTCCAGCAGCGAGACATCGAAGTGGCCAACGTACCTAAGCGCTGATTGCCATCCAATGATTTCACTGTGATAAAACCAGGTTGTCTCTCCCTATTAAAGTTGTTCACCCCATATTTTCACCTAATTTACTTTGTTTTGTTCTGATGTTGTGGTCACAGGCAATTCAATGCCGAACAAAAGGCCACACAATTCCATATTCCACCATAATTGACAAGAGAGAGACGGCAAGAGAAGGGGGCGTCCACTCAAAAAGTTCTCGGAAGAGACTAACAAATGATCAAATCAAGAACTAGCCATATGTCCACCAATGCTGCTGCAATTCCCCTCCTTTAGTTTTTTTTTTGTTTCTTTCTTTTGAATATTTTATGTTATATTATTGTGTTTTAAATTTTGTTATTATTGTTTAAGTTAGAATATGGTTTGTCAATGTTAATATTTGTGCATTTTGTATGCATTATCCGTAGGGATTTTGTCCGAAATTAATGTAATTATTAATTTGATCCGAGAGACATCGGATCATTTTTTTATTATATTAATTTTTGGACTTTTTGGTGAAATTTTAATTGTTAAATCACAATAATGATTTAATTTGGTCCGTAGGACTTCGGATCAGATTTGTAATTGTTTTGATCTCCTTGTTGTGATAATTAGGGTTAGAATAACCATTAATTTGACCTGTGAGACAATAGGTTATTTTTTCGATTATTTTAATCCTTTCTTGCTTTATTTTGTTGATAGTTTAGATTTAAAATTTATTTAATGATTAATTATTTAAAAAAAATCAAAATTCTGCCTAAGCATATAGGTTTAGTATATCAGACATGTAGAATTAGGTTTATGAAATTTTCGTCATCTAGTGATTGTTGCTAAGTTCATTGCTCGTCATTAGAACTAGGTCATTTGATTAAATTGCATATTTAATTGTTGCATTTCTTTAATTTTGAATTTCATGGAAAATGCAAAAAATTAGAATAAATTCATTTCATGCTTTAAGATAGATTGCATGCTTATCCATGTTATATAGTTTAGGTCATATTGCCACGTCATATCATTTCATGTTAAATTAGTAGTATGCATTGCACGACTTTCATTAAATAAAGTGAAAACAAAAAATTGAGTGATTGCTTATTAATTAGAAATCATATTTAGGATTATTGATATGAATTCTGACCTAACAACGCAGTTGCTTTTGTTGCTTTGAGGTAAGTCCTGCATTATTTTATTCGCTTTCTCGGGTGTTAAATTGGTGGTTTGTGCACTCGCATGATCGCCTCACACGTTAGGAAAATGAATTAAAATCAAATCAAGCTGCCTGCAAAACATTTTTTAAAATTAAAAAGAAATGGTACCGAAAGGGCACTAGGATAGTCTAGTATAACCAAGTCCCCGTACCATTAGTCTCTAGTTCGTAGGAGTAAAATAATTCTCCCATTATTTTGCTTAGGTGTCTAATCGACCTACCAAAAACAGATTAGTGGCGACTCCTAGATAGTATTTTGCATGTTTAAAAAGTTTAGACTCAAGTCGCGATTTGGTATGGACTTGGGAGAGCCCGAGCTAAGTTTAAAAAACTTAGCAGTCCATTAACCTAGTTTTAGGCGGTGAACCCGAAAAAAATTGGGTCGCGACAGTTGGCATTCCAGTTGTTTAAGTTCTTATTACTATCTGTGATTGAGTAATATGAACATGATTAAGTGATATGAACATGATTGAGTGATTCGAATTATGCTAACTTGTAGGAAGGAACTGAGGCGAGGTAAGTTCTCTATGTGGTGTGGCTAGGCCACCATTGGACGTATTTTCTTTCTAATAGGGTTTAGGGGGTTGAACTTGCTGGGATAATGTCTCACCCCATTGTGGGCTTACATTTTCAGATCCCTAGTAGATGGAGCAGCCAGTTCATTACGGTTGGCCTTGTAGAGTTGCAGAGGTGAAGTATGTTGGATTGGAGATCGTGTTCGACTTATAGGTCGTAGGACCGTTTCTTTTTATGTGCCGGCCTTTTGTAGACTTTTGGTTGTAGACCTCTGTTTGTAAACTCCGTTAGTTTATGTAAGTGATTGGTTGTGAAATTGGTTCCTGCTTTCCGATCCCATATTTTATTGTCAGGGGTTTTATAATACGCTTCCGCATGTGCATTAAAGAACTGATAGGGCTGGCGACTTAACTTGGGAACGTCGCATTTGAATGACCATAGTGTGATGTTAGCGTGCTCGAGGTTTAGGGCGTGACAATACTCGTGCCAACCTTTTCAGTGTATGACAATTAACCATAGACAAAATGAAAACATAAAGAGGTTAAAAGGTCAATCTTCTGCAACATCACCAGACGAAACTACCCTCTCGCCACTTTATGCATGAAAAACGCTGTGGAAGTCTTCGTCAGTTGTTAAATCTAAGCTTGTTAATGTTGCTAATTGAAACTTTTGCCTTGTCGGCCGTTCGATCTAACAATTAATCAATGTCAACCTTCGGATTGGAGCATCGAAAATTTACCTTGATTAGCTCATATGAGGGTAGACTCAGCCACAACGCAACTAGGAGACTTTTTCTATCTATCATCACAATGAGATTTGGGATGAGTCATTAAAATTTATGTTAGTATATGTTAAATTATGTCTTGAGTTTGAACGTTTGCAAAATGTGATTCGCTTGGATAAAATTTTTATTATCTGATCATGAAGATATTTTTCTGATGAAGAAGCTTTTTTTTTTTAACAGAATCTAGAGGAGTTTTTTTTTTTGGTCAGTCCTACGCTAATCCTACTCTAACACTCACTCTCAGACTTTTGCCCTGCTTCATTGCAGGGCATGGGAGTCGAAACCCACTCCTGAAATGAAATCTTCCCCACCCCCCAATCCCCCCGAGAAGATGGGGATTTGAACCCCCAACCTCCCCCTTCCAAGATGGAAGGGTGGCCACTGGGGCGGACCTCCAGTGGTTAATCTAGAGGAGTTGAATCGTGCAGTTATCCATGGTGGGGCCAAAGTCAAATATTTGACTTTGGGCACACAATATTTTACGCCTCAGGTTTCCTTTTCAGCCATGTAAACAAAAGAAAGGCCTCTCCACGAAGAGCCAAAAGGAGGTGGCCAGGTCAAACTTTTGACCTTTTGGGCACACATATAAATGTTTCGAGTTTGAACGCGCGGTAATTTTGTGCCGTGAGTTTATATCCAAATGAGTTGTTTATTTATAAACACTTTAGGTTTGGGGTTAAATCTAGGTGTGGGAAACACTCAAGCGTGTGAGCGATTGTAAACTCTGATTCTCCGATTATAGTGGATTATTTGTTGCTGGCTCTCCTCGTGGATGTAGATATCGATACTCGGACCGAATCACGTAAATTTCTAGTGTCCTTATTATTTCTCGTTTATTTATCTGGCAATTTCGCATTGACGTAAATTGCAAGATCCTGTCATTTCTGCGTATTATATTCCAACAGTATATGTTTTCAGTTTGAGCATACACGAAATCCGAAACAATTGAAACGGGGGACGGTTGATCGCATTATTGAAGTTTGGCCTAGTAGAGTCGTGGAAATTTCCTTTCTTTCCGCAGTTAATTGAGCGCGTGGAAAGTTTTTCTTCTATTCGGATGTGGAAAGCATTATTTATCATGCCGGCCATTATTCACATTAAAGAAATTATGCGCAGACTCCTTCAGGCGCAAAAGGACTTGTTCCACGACAATTTCATTCAGAAGAACAAAGCCATGAATCATCTCGGCCACTCCGGCGAAACCAGAGAGATGTTCCAAGCTCAATCCCACCTCTACAATCTCACCTCCATCTTCGCATCGTCCATGTCTCTCAAATGCGCCGTCCAGCTTGGCATACCGGACGTCATAAACGAGCACAAGCGGCCTATCACTCTTCTCGAGCTGGCCTCGGCTCTCCAAATTCACCCGTCGAAAACCACCTGCCTTCACCGTCTCATGCGCGTTTTGGTTCATTTACACGTATTCGCTGAGATCCTTGTTCCCAAGCACGAAGAAGGAGGAGGAGAAGAAGTTAAAGCTTACGTTTTGACACCTTCTTCAAGTTTGCTGTTGAGTGATAAAGCCACGGGCCTCTCGCCGTTCATCGTGGCCATGCTTGATCCGGCTCTCGTGGCTCCTTGGCATTTTCTTGGAGATTGGTTCCGAGGGAATCATGAAAACAATTGTAGCAACAAATTGATCAGCCCTTTTGCGGCTGCACATGGATTGAACCTGTGGGATTATGGTAGGCAGAATCCTGGATTTGGTGATGCATTCAATGGAGCGATGGCCATCGACTCTCAAATGATAAATTTCGTCATCAAGGATTGTAAACATATCTTTCAAGGATTGAATACCTTGGTGGACGTCGGAGGTGGCACGGGCACGGTGGCAAAGATAATCTCCGAGGCATGTAGGGGATTGAAGTGCACGGTGCTTGATCTCCCGCATGTGGTCGCCGGCTTGCCGGAGAGTGAGAATGTGAAGTTTATTGGCGGCGACATGTTCGAGTTCATCCCCCCTTCGGATGCCGTTTTGCTGAAGGTATGTGCTATGAAAATGCGTATGTATATGTCTGTGCTTTCTATGGCTCTTTATATCCATTCATCGTTCTTTTCATAAGAAGTTAATTCGTCATCCCAGAATACCATCATGAGGTTAAAGTAGTTCTCTTCACTCACCATATCAATTACAAGTCGCTTGTGATTCATTAGTTTCTAATGCAGTTGATGTTTCCGTAGAGCAACTGCTTAAGACTTGACATACTACAATGTTTAAATATTTTCTTAAAAATAAATCTCTTATACCACAAACAAAAATGAATGAAAAACATATTTTTATTATCCATGAAAATATATAAATAAAAATTGTTGTTGATAATGAAAACATTTTCCATTGACTTATTTTAAGCGATGCAAGTGTTTACTTTTAGAAAAATATATTCCAAATTATTTATTTTTCATGAAATAAATGTAGCCTAAATAATGTAATGGTTGGATTTTTTACCCAACTTTTACTTGTGTTTTAACATGTTCAAGAACTGAGTGAGGTATTTATGGGTCAATACTATTCAAAATATCTAGCTTGCCTCCAGCATTGATTCCCGTGTATGCCATTGTCAAAAAGGGGAGAATTACCAAAAAAGTCCTAAACCTATTGTAATTGTGCCAATTCAGTCATAAACTTTTTTTTTTGCCAATTTAGTCCTAAACCTTCTAAAATTGTGTCAATTTAGTTCATCTGGCCAAAATTGACCGGCCGGTGAACGATTTTTTAATAATTTTTTTTTTCGAAATTTTTTAATTTTTTTCCCTATCTTCTTCTTCCTCTGGCCGGCACGGCTAGCCGGCCAGAGGTGAGGGCTGGTGAGGTCAGCTTGCCGGCCACTAGCGAGGCTCACCCCCACCAGCCACTGGCAAAGGCGAGCCTCGCCCAGCGACGGCGAGGCTGCCGTAGCCCAGCCAAGGGAGGCTCGGCCTCACCCAGCCATGGCGAGGTTGAGCCTCGCTAGATCTGGCGACGGTGGCCTCGCCGTCGTTGGGCGAGGCTCGCCTTTGCCAGTGGTTGGCGGGGATGAGCCTTGCCTAGCGACGGCGAGGCCGCTGTCGCCCAGCCAAGGTGAGGACGAGCCTCGCCAGATTTGGCGACGGCGGCCTGGCCGACCACTGGTGAGGTCGACCCTCGCCCAGCTAAGGCGAGGGTCAACCTTGCCAGTGGTCGGCGAGTCCGCCGTCGCTAGATCTGGTGAGGCTCGACCTCGCCATGGCTGGGCGAGGCCAAGCCTCGCCTTGGCTGGGTGACGGCGGCCTCGCCGTTGCTGGGTGAGGCTCGCCTTCGCTAGTGGCCGGCGGGGGCAAGCCTCGCCAGTGGCTGGCGAGGCTGACCTTGCCGGCCCTCACCTCTAGCCGGCCAGCGCCGGCCAGAGGAAGAAGAAGATAGAAAAAGAAAAAGAAGAAAAATTTTTTAAAAAAATTAAAAAATTCGAAAAAAATTAATAAAATTATTAAAAAATTGTTCGTTGGCTGGTCGATGTCTACGTTAGCGCCGCTCGGCTAATTTTGGCCAGATGAATTGAATTGGCACAATTGTAAAAGGTTTAGGATTAAATTGGCAAAAAAAAAAAAAAAACGTTTAGGACTGAATTGGTACAATTGCAATAGGTTTAGGACTTTTTTTGGTAATTCTCCTGTCAAAAAGGTTAGAAAATTCTATTGTTGTCGCATTCAAGTACACGCGATGAAAGTTAGGTGAGACTTTGGAGTTCGAAAAGTCTTCTTCTTTTGCATAGTTTTTACTAATTACTTGGCTGTACTTGCTGATGATATAGTTGATGTTACATGCTTGGAGCGACGAGGACTGTGTGCAGGTGCTGCGAAAATGCAGAGAGGCGATCGTTGCCAAGAACAACGAGCAAGGGAAGGTGATAATCATAGACATTGTGATAGGCGAGACTCAGGATGACGATGCTGAAGCAACTTCGACAAAGCTCTTCTTCGATATGCTGATGATGACGGTGGTCACCGGAAGAGAGAGGACCGAGAAAGAGTGGGAAGAACTTTTCTCGAAGGCCGGCTTCAGTCAGCACAAGATAACTCCTATCTTTGGATTAAGGTCTCTCATTGAAGTCTTTCCTTAGGGATTCAAATTACGCCTATTTGCAAGCACCGCTTGTAAATTTGTTAAGATTCATACTATATATGTACTAAGAAGTTGTAATAATCTCTTTTGATATTTGAATGACATTTAGTATGGATTTTTATTATGTGTAAATGCATGTCACTCATACCGTGATAAATGTGTACAAATAATTTTACATTCAAGGTGAACTAACACTGATACTAAATATTTTGATGAATTGAATGAACCTCCCTCCTTATTTTTGGTCCCATCTCTTTAAGTAATTATTGATAAAAAGATACCTACACTTGAAGCTTTTTTTTTTCTGGGTACCTACATGACAAGCTCTACACTCTAATTTTAAATCCCGTTTCTGTAAACTAGGGTTCTTGCATGATTGAAAAGCAACACTGAGTGGATTTTTTTTTTGGCCAAAAATACCGTGTTTAATTGGGAAGTACTAAGACTCCTCTGGAAATATTGTGGTTAAATGATGTGACAGATTAGAGCATGTCATTTAACAAGTGATATTCAGTACCGAATTGAATATGACATTACCTCAAAAAACAATGGTAGGAATACTAAGACCTGTCACCTAAAATAACGCATCCCTTAACATAATAATTTAGTAGAAGAGTCTTAGTATGTCTAGTATTATTTTTACTTATTGTACACTAATTTAGAAAAAAAAAATATTAAGGTATCTCACATTCTTCAATTTAAACAGTAAGCGATATTCGTTTAAATTTGTCGAAGTAATGTTCATGATACTGTGATTGGATCATTAAACCGGTCTATAAAGGAATATGGTTAGCTGTATAAGTGAACATTTCAAAAAGAATGAATTTATAACGTCAAATATACACTTTATATATTATTAAGCAAAACCTATCTTAATTTAGTAAATCCATCATATCTAAAGAAGAAAAGATAGATCTATTTCTCATCTCATGAGATAGCTATTGTTGAAAGGTATGAGCAATAATGCCTGATTTTCGCTTACCGAGACTTGCTGATGTGGGATGAATTAGTCCACCCCACAACTTATCGTTTACACACCTCTTATTTCAACGTGCCAATTGAATGGTCCAATTAAGCATGTGCAAGAAGCTCCACGATCTTATCACTTCTGGTCGACTAATGAATCCATTTCTAGTTGTCCTTTTTTGAACCTATACAAGCAAAACCTAAGAGGCCGAAAAGTCAGTGAACCGCCTTCTCTTGCGGGATAAAAGCCGTGTGTATGAACTTATTCCATCGACTTCTCTACAGAAACAAATCGATCCCTCTGTTATCTCAACCGAGTGATTTCCGAATCGTCAAGTCTTGTTCACAACCAAACCATGCATCATCCCAGTCGTTCTCAAGAAGCCAAAGAGATGTTCCAAGCTCAATCCCAACTCTACAATCACACCTTCAACTTCATCTCTTCCATGTCTCTCAAATGCGCAGTCCACCTCCGCATCCCCGATGTCATACACGACCACAAGCGACCCATGACCCTCCTTGAGCTAGCCTCAGAGCTCCGAATCCACCCGTCCAAAATGACTTGTCTTTACCGCCTCATGCGTGTTTTGGTTCACTCGGGCATTTTCGCAGAGACGCTTGTTCCCAAGAATGGAGAGGAAGAAGAAGAAATTAAGGCTTATGTCTTGACACCACCTTCGTGTTTGCTTCTGAATGATAAGGTCACGGGGCTCTCGCCATTTGTGGCGATCATGCTGGATCCGGCTCTTGTGAGTCCTTGGCATTTTCTTGGAGATTGGCTCCAAGGAAATAACCGTGACGATTGTAGAGACAAATTAAACAATCCTTTTGAAGCTGCGCATGGAGTCAATATATGGGACTATGGGAGGAAGAATCCCGAATTTGGGAATACATTCAACAGAGCAATGGCCGGCGATTCTCAGTTGATGAATTTGATAATTAAGGATTACAAAGAGATCTTTGAAGGGATAAATTCTTTGGTGGATGTCGGAGGCGGCACGGGAACCATGGCAAGGATAATCTCTGAGGCGTGTCCGGGCTTGAAGTGTACGGTGCTTGATCTCCCGCACGTGGTTGCCGGCTTGCCAGAGAGTGAGAATGTGAAGTTCGTTGGTGGTGATATGTTTGAGTCCCTTCCTTCTGCAGATGCTGTTCTACTCAAGGTATGCACTATAGCATTTTACTGTTATAAATTAGATGTGGTTATTAATTTGCACAGGATATTAATTTGCACAATAAGTTGATTACTTCTGATTATTTGGAAAGAAACTAATTCAGCATCTCTGCTACGTAATTTTCATTTTCATAAAGATTACCCAATATAGGACATTGATTTATTTTAAAAAAACACTATGCTAGATTCAATTCATTGTCAAACTTTAAAATAAATGTGTTCCGAAGAAGTAAGAAAAATGATTATAATGAAACTTATGCTCCGCTTGCTAAATTAGAAGCTCTATGTTTATTACTTGATGCATGTTTCCACAATTTCAAGCTTTATCAAATGAATGTGAAAAGTGCATTCCACAACAATTAGGGAAAAAATCACTAAACATCCCAAACTTTCTTCAAAATGACAAATTTATTCTAAATATTTTTTCGTGATATAAAAAATCCAAAACATTGCTAATTATGACACATTTATCCCATACTCTATGGTTAAGGGCATTTTCGTCTTATTTTTTTTTTCCTTTTTTCTTCTTCTCTCTTCCCTCTATCGTCCAGGGAAGCCAGACTCAGGCGAGGGCCGCCCTCGCCAACCCAGGCGAGTGCGACCTTCGCCTGGGTTGAGTGAGGACAGCCTTCACTAGATCAAGTGAGGGCCACCCTCGCTTGATACCACCTAGGCTGGATTTGGCAAGGGCCGCCCTTACTTGCGTCGGGCGAGGGCTGTCCTTGCCCAACCTAGGCAAGGGCCACCCAGGTGAGGGCGGCCCTGGCCTGAGTCTGGCTTCCCTCCATCAAGCCGGTGGAGGGAAGAGAGAAGAAGAAGAAGAAAAAAATTAAAATGTAAAAGATGAGAATATCTTATAGTTTGGGGTAAATATGTTACATGGATATAAATTTAGGGTTTCTTGTGTCACGAAAAAAAGTTTGGGATAAATGTGTCATAGTTAGTAAAATTTGATGTTTTTTGTGCCATGAAAAAAGTTTGGGGTAAATTTGTTACTTTGGTTAAAGTTTGAAGTTTTTGGTGGTTTTTTCTCGAATAGTTATAACAAATGAGAAGTGTTTATAAAACAGCCACCAGGTTTTGAAGAACCAAGAAAGCAAACTATGTCTACAAACCCTCAAAGGCTCAATATGGAATGAAGCAAGTGTTAGAAGTTTGGTTGAGAAAGGATTTGATAAAAGTGAGGTGGACACAAAAATGATTATAAAGAAGGAAGATAAAGATATCTTACTTGTTCAAATCTGTGTCGATTAACAGGTAAATATATTTAGCTCAATTGACGATATTTTGTGAAGAGTGTTGCCAATGTTATGCGGAACAAGTTTGAAATGAACATGTGGGGGAACTAAACTTCTTCCCTGGACTCCAAGTGAAGTAAACAGAAGGTTGCACACTCACATATCATAGAAATCTTCAAGGAAATGAGGTAGAAACTCCCATGATTTATTTTCCAAAAACTTGACAATGATGAAAAAGGAAATGAGGTAGATTCTAAACTTTGTAGAAGCATGATGTGTTCTCTTCTACATCTCACTGTGTCTAGACCGGATATTTGGTTTTTTGGTCTTTGCATATGTTTAAGAATTCAATCAAATCCTAAAGAATTTCCCAAGTGCATCATCAAATGTATTTCAACTTTTCTAGAACTTGGCTCGTGGCACCCCAAGCGCTCAGGTTTTCTCTATTGAGGTACTTTGATGCTGACTTAACTAGTTGTAATATTGATAGGGAAAACACATGCGGTACTTGTCAAATGAATGGGTGTATGCTTGTATATTGGTTTTCGAAGAAGCAAAATTCCATTGCTTTGTCTAAGGTAAAAGCTAAGTATGTAGCACCATGGAGTTGTTGTATACAACTAATGTGGATGAGGCAATAATTGAATGACTTTGGAGTAAAAAGTACAAATATTCCCGTCATGTGTGATGAATACTTGTGCGATTTATCTAACAAAAAATCTCATACTTTGCTTAGAGCCAAGGGTACCTACATCATCATTAAATAAGTGGTCATGTTTACAACGGAAGTATATGTTGACTGAAAGCATCACTTAGTTGGTATTCACTAAACCTCTTGGCAAAGCATGCCTTGAGCTTATTTAAAATGAGTTAAGAATCAGAGATCCATTCGATTAAAGGACTGTGCTGTATAGAAGCACGTGAATCTATAAGCGTGCACCAATTACTTTTTTGCAGAACTTTTCTCCTCTATCATATCTCATCTAATCAAGATTTGCCGACTCACAAATCTGAAGAACCCAACGGAATGGACCTCCCTTCTAAGTATTGCAATTTCCTAAAAATGATTACCTGTATTGAATATGGAATATATGATAAAATTTGACTCTTCACATTGGTTTAAATTTCTGTTTGTTTTGCGAAAATGAATGATTTATAAAATATTTTCCTAAAAATGATTGTTTATATTGTTTATAGAAATGAATGAAAGAAAAATATTTTATCATTCACAAAAACATATAAATAGAAATTATCTTTAATAATGAAAACATTAATTATGCCAGGTGATGTAAACGCTTATTTTTAGGAAAATATTTTCCAAATTATTGAATTTTGACAAAATAAATGGGCCTATATAATGTAATGTTTGGATTATTTACCCAAGTTTGGCTTGTGTTTTAACCTTTTCAAGAACTTAGTGAGGTTATTTATAGCTTAGTTATTCAAAGTTGGAGCTTCAGGTCATGTTCCTAGTGAAATAAATTTATAGCTTGCCTCCGGGATAGATCCCTGTTGATGCCATTGTTGAAAAGGTTAGAAAATTCCATTGTGGTCGCATTCAAGTACTTATATAACGCAACGAAAGTTACGTGAGACTTTAGAGTTTGAAAAAGTCTTCTTCTTTTGCATAGTTTCTACTAATTACTTGGATGTACTTGTTGATGATATAGTTGATGTTACACGCTTGGAGCGATGAGGACTGTGTGAAGGTGCTGCGAAAATGCAGGGAAGCAATCGCTGGCAAGAACAACGAGCAAGGGAAGGTGATAATCATAGACATTGTGATAGACGAGACTCGGGATGACGATGCTGAAACAACTGCGACAAAGCTCTTTTTCGATATGCTGATGATGATGATGGTCACTGGAAGAGAGAGGACCGAGAATGCGTGGAAAGAACTTTTCTCGAAGGCTGGCTTTAGTCAGTACAAGATAAATCCTATGTTTGGATTTAGGTCTCTCATTGAAGTCTTTCCTTAGAGATTGAAATTACGGCTATTTGCAAGCACCGCTTGTAAATTCGTTAAGTTTTATACTATATATGTACTAAGAAGTGGTAATAATCGCGTTTGATATTGAAATGACATTTAGTTATGGATTTTAATTATGTATAAATATATATGGCACTCATACCACGATAAATATATACAAATATTTTTACATTGAAAGTGAACTAACATTGATACTAAATACTTTGGTGAATTGAATGAACCTCCTTCCTTTTCTTGGCCCCATCTCTTAAAGTAATTATTGATCAAAAGATACCTACACTTGAAGCTTTCTTTTTTTTTTTTTGAAAAAAATTGTTCAAAAAGTCCTAAATATATTGTACTTTTGTCAATTCAATTATAAACTTTTTACTTTCACCAATTCAGTCTTAAACCTTTTCATTTCTTACCAATTTAGTCAATTTGGCCAATTTTGATTTGAAATTGCTGACGTGGGTGGCTGGCATTGACATGGTACTTTTTAAATAATATTCTAATAATATTTTGAACTTTTTTAATTACTTTTTTGGCTTTTTTTTTTTGGGTTTTGGATCTGGCTGTCGAGGGCTGATGACCCTTTCCGGACATAGGCGAGGGCCGACTGACCCTCGCTAGCTCTATGAGAGGTCATCGTGCCCCTTGTCGATGAAGGCGAGGGCGCAAGAGACCTCGCCTAGAAATAGTGAGGGGTGCGATGCCCTCGCTAAAGTAGGCCAAGCGATAAATGTATTAAGGCGAGGGCGCAAGAGACCTCGCCTAGAAATAGTGAGGGGTGCGATGCCCTCGCCAAAGTAGGCCAGCGATAAATGTATTATTTTTACTGATTGTACACTGATTTAGAAAAAAAATATTAAGGTATCTCGCATTCTTCAATTTAAATAGTAAGCGATATTCGTGTGAATTTGCTGAAGTAATGTTCAGGATACTGTGATTGGATCATTAAAGCGGTCTATAAAGGAATATGGCTTGTTGTATAAGTGAACATCTTGTAAAAGTGAATTTATAACGTCAAATATACACTTTATATATTATTAAGCAAAACCTATCTCAATTTAGTAAATCCATCATATCTAAAGAGGAAAAAATAGATCTATTTCTCATCTCCTGAGATAGCTATTGTTGAAAGGTATGAGGAATAATGCCTGATTTTCTTTTACCGAGACTTGCTGACGTGGGATGAATTTGTCCACCCCACAACTTATCGTTTACACTCCTCTTATTTCAACGTGCCAATTGAATGGTCCAATTAAGCATGTGCCAGAAGCTCCCCGATCTTATCACTTCCGGTCGGCTAATGAATCCATTTCTAGTTGTCCTTTTTTGAACCTATACAAGCAAAACCTAAGAGGCGGAAAAGTCAGTGAACCGCCTTCTCTTGCGGGATAAAAGCCGTGTGTATGAACTTATTCCATCGACTTCTCTACAGAAACAAATCGATCCCTCTGTTATCTCAACCGAGTGATTTCCGAATCGTCAAGTCTTGTTCACAACCAAACCATGCATCATCCCAGTCGTTCTCAAGAAGCCAAAGAGATGTTCCAAGCTCAATCCCAACTCTACAATCACACCTTCAACTTCATCTCTTCCATGTCTCTCAAATGCGCGGTCCAACTCCGCATCCCCGATGTCATACACGACCACAAGCGACGACCCATGACCCTCCTTGAGCTAGCCTCAGAGCTCCGAATCCACCCGTCCAAAATGACTTGTCTTTACCGCCTCATGCGTGTTTTGGTTCACTCGGGCATTTTCGCAGAGACGCTTGTTCCCAAGAATGGAGAGGAAGAAGAAGAAATTAAGGCTTATGTCTTGACACCACCTTCGTGTTTGCTTCTGAATGATAAGGTCACGGGGCTCTCGCCATTTGTGGCGATCATGCTGGATCCGGCTCTTGTGAGTCCTTGGCATTTTCTTGGAGATTGGCTCCAAGGAAATAACCATGACGATTGTAGAGACAAATTAAACAATCCTTTTGAAGCTGCGCATGGAGTCAATATATGGGACTATGGGAGGAAGAATCCCGAATTTGGGAATACATTCAACAGAGCAATGGCCGGCGATTCTCAGTTGATGAATTTGATAATTAAGGATAATAAAGAGATATTTGAAGGGATAAATTCTTTGGTGGATGTCGGAGGCGGCACGGGAACCATGGCAAGAATAATCTCTGAGGTGTGTCCGGGCTTGAAGTGTACGGTGCTTGATCTCCCGCACGTGGTTGCCGGCTTACCAGAGAGTGAGAATGTGAAGTTCGTTGGTGGTGATATGTTTGAGTCCATCCCTTCTGCAGATGCTGTTTTACTCAAGGTATGCACTATAGCATTTTACTGTCATAAATTAGATGTGGATATTAATTTGCGCAATAGGTTGATTGCTTCTGATTATTTGGAAAGAAACTAATTTGGCATCTCTGATACGTAATTTTCATTTTCATAAAGATTACCCAATATAGGACATTGATTTATTAAAAAAAAAAAACTATATGCTAGATTCAATTCATTGTCAAACTATAGCATAAATGTGTTCCCAAGAAGTTTAAAAAAATGATTATAATGAAACTTATGATCCTGTTGCTAGATTAGAAGCTGTACGTTTATTACATGATGCATGTTTCCACAATTTCAAGCTTTATCAAATGAATGTGAAAAGTGCATTCCGTAATAGTTATAAAAAAGAAGAAGTGAATATAAAACAATCACCAGGTTTTGAAGAACCAAGAAAGCATATTATGACTACAAACCCTCAAAGGCTCACTATGGCAAGCGTTAGAAGCTTGGTTGAGAAAGGATTTGATACAAGTAAGGTGGACACAAAACTAATTATAAAGAAGGAAGATAAAGATATCTTACTTGTTCAAATCTGTGTCGATTAACAAGTAAATATATTTTTGCCGAGGTCGCAAGTTCCAATCTCCAGGTGCTAGCGTCTTAAGTGGGGAGCCATGGTGGTGGAGTCCTATGCTAGTCTCCCCCGAGGTATAAAGGCCTGGTCCTTCGATGCTGTCCGGATACGGGGGGCCCGTGGTGGAGTCCTCGGTTACCAAAAAAATAAAAAAATGACAAGTAAATATATTTAGTTCAACTGACGACATTTTGTGAAGAGTTTTGCCAATGTTATGCAGAACGAGTTTGAAATGAAAATGTGGGGGAACTAAACTTCTTCCTTGGACTCCAAGTGAAGTAAACAAAAGGTTGCACACTCGTATGTCATAGAAATTTGCAAGGAAATGATGTAGAAACTTCCATGATTTATTTTACAAAAACTTGACAATGATGAAAAAGGAAATGAGGTAGATTCTAAATTTTGTAGAAGCATGATATGATCTCTTCTACATCTCATTGCGTCTAGACCGGATATTTGGTTTGCTGTTTGCATATGTTTAAGAATTCAATCAAATCCTAAAGAATTTCCCAAGTGCATCATCAAATGTATTTCAATTTTTCTAGAACTTCGCTTGCGGCACCCCAAGCGCTCAGATTTTCTCTATTGAAGTTCTTTGATGCTGACTTAACCAGTTGTAAGATTGATCGGAAAAACACATGCGGTACTTGTCAAATGAATGGGTGTATGCTTGTCTATTGGTTTTCGAAGAAGCAAAATTTGATTGCTTTCGTCTATTTTAAAAGCTGAGTATGTAGCACCATGGAGTCGCTGTATACAACTTGTTTTAATTGGCGGTGCAGCGGAAGCGGATTGTAATCTTGTAATTATTTTAGGAGCTATAGAAATCGACAGAAATCAAATGAGAAACAATAAAAGGATATAAAAAATTTACGTGGTTCGGTTCGAATATTGGAACTTGCGTCCACGGGGAGAGCTAATAAAATAATCCACTATAAATCGGAAAATTACAGAATTACAATCACTCATGCACTCAAGTGTTTTCCGGTCCTACTTTATACCCAATACCCACGATGTTTAATAACTCAATCCAATGAGCTCGACTCCACACAAACCTCTCCGAGCTCACGCCTCTCGCTCTCTCTTGAGCTCTTTCCTCTCGCTGCTGCCTCGTCCTCAGAAGCTCTCTCCTTTTATAGGTGGAAGGGAAGGAACCAAAACAAAATTGTACTCCAGAAATGTCAACACCGTGCCGATCTTCACAAAGCATGCGCCTCCATGCAATTAATTATGGCCTGTGAGCGTATGACCATCATGCACTGACACAAGTAGAATAGCTTATGCCTTCCCTCTTTCTTTATCAATAAAATGACGAGAAGTCCACAAAAAATAACCAAGAAGAGAGAGGATTCGGCGCCTACAAGATAGGCTTCAGAAGCAGCAAGTGCTCACCAATTTCTATGGGCATGCATGCACATGGCCATGTGCACGCATTTAATGAGGTTGAAAAATTCGGACGGTCAACTCTTCAGAATGATTTCATGCTGAGAAATGAGAAGGGTCACAAAAGTGAACACATGGATTGTAGCCTTCATTTCCAATTCATTTCCAACGTGAAGCTCATATCTAGGTTGGATCCTTTCGGCTCCTATCACGCGTCATTTCTCGTCAAATGCTCCGTAGACTATCTTTGGCATGTAAATGTTTTGTACGGATGAGATACCGCATATAGACTCAAACTCGAGACATAATTTAACACAACTAATGTGGATGAGACAATAATTAGATGATTTTGGAGTAAAAAGTACAAATATTCCCATCGTGTGTGACAAATACTTGTGCGATTTATCTAACAAAAAATCTCATACTTTGCTCAAAGCCAAGGGTACCAACATCATCATTAAATTTGTAGTCATGTCTACAACGGAAGTATATGTTGACTGAAAGCATCAATTATTTGATATTATATAAACCTCTTGACAAAGCATGCCTTGAGCTTATTTAAAATGAGTTAAGAATTAGTGATCCATTCGATTAAAGGACCGTGCTGTATAGAAGCACGTGAATCCATAAGCGTGCACCAATTACTTTTTTGCAGAACTTTTCTCTCTTCTCTATCATATCTCATCTAATCAAGATTTGCCGACTCACAAATCTGAAGAACCCAACGAAAGGGACCTCACTTCTAAGTGTGGCAATTTCGGAGACCATAAGTCTTCTTCTGTTGCATAGTTTCTCTTAAGTAATTGGATGTATCTGCTGATGATATAGTTGCTGTTACACGGTTGGAGCGATGAGGACTGTGTCAAGGTGCTGAGAAAATGCAAAGAAGCGATCGCTGGCAAGAACAAGGAGCGAGGGAAGGTGATGATCATGGACATTGTGATAGGCAAGACCGAGGATGATGATGCCCAAACAACTGCGACAAAGCTTTTCTGTGATATGCTGATGATGACGGTAGGCCCTGGAAGAGAGAGGACTGAGAAAGAGTGGGAAATTCTTTTCTTGGAGGCTGGTTTCAGACGGTACAAGATAACTCCTATGTTTGAATTAAGGTCTCTAATTGAAGTCTTTCCTTAGGGTTTGAAATTGTGCCTATTTGCAAGCGCTGCTTGTGATTTCATTAAGAGTCCTGCTATGTATGTGCTAAGAACTTGTACTAAATCTTGCTTGATATTTTATATATTATATGCTTACAGATTATTAATGTTTGTAGATTTATATGACTGTATAAAGATTAATGTGTAAAAAGAATTTTACATTCAACGCGGTCTAATAATGAAATTATATTTTTCGGTGAATTAAATTAACCTGACCCCTTATTTTGGGCCCCATATCTTTAGATAATAATTGGTCAAAGGATACCTATGCGTGAAGCCTTCTTTGACTTGTCAACTAAGTGATGCGGCACTTTTGTAAGGTTAACTTATATTAATGTGCCCATTTAAGCACCCGAGAATGACTATGTCAAATCACTCGATAAATGAATTAAGTAGAAATGTCTTTGTATGTCTAACATTATTTTATTTAGAGAGAATGACACAAATGATTTATGAATTTTTTCTTAATGTGCAATATAATTCAAGAACTTTAAATTTATTCAATGTGGTTATAGGACTTTTGATACATAAATATTTAATGTTGTTTTTCTAGATATTACACTAAATAAATTAAAAGTTCAGAGACGATATTATAAATTAAGTCAAAGTTGATCAATCATTTGTATCATTTAACTTTTTAATTATTATTTATTTTAATTGTAAACTTAAATTAGGATGTCGTTCATTATTTAATTTGAAAAGTAGGTGTATCCGGGTAAATTTGTCAAAGTAACGTTAGGAAAATGTGATTGGGCAAACGAAAGAAAAAAGGACATGAACTTTGAAAGGAGGTATAACGAAAAGTCACAAGATCACGTGGTCCTTCGATGTTGTCTGATCTTGAAAACTTTAAAAAACCGGTGAGCTTTCACTTTCCCACTCTACCTCAAGATTTTTTTTTTTTGGTCAGTCTACCTCAAGATTGTCTGGTAGAATCTGTCTCATCGTGCATCTCTTTGATCTCTATCACTTCTAGTCGAATAATAAGGTCCATTTTTAATTGGTTTTTTTATGGCTTATGGCATGTACTTGGAATTGGTCATACCAATGTCCAAATAATAGCTTTTATATGCATGCTTCACTCAAGAGAATATATAGTCTCTTGCATAAAGCTATATTCAATCGTCAACCCGCCTCTCAAGCAAGCAAAAAGCCATGTCTATCAAGTTATACCAGCGACTTCTTTACAGAACCAGGAATTTCTCCCTCTACCATCGCAACCGAGTCACGCCCGATTCATCCAGTCTTGTTCACAACAAAACCGTGCATCATCTCAGCCACTCTCATGAAGCTAAAGAGATGTTCCAAGCTCAATCCCACCTCTATAATCACACCTTCAACTTCATCTCTTCCATGTCGCTCAAATGCGCGCTCCAACTCCGCATCCCTGACGTCATTCACGACCACAAGCAACCCATGACGCTCCTCGAGCTAGCATCAGCACTCCGAATCCACCCATCCAAATCAACATGTCTTTACCGCCTCATGCGTGTTTTGGTTCACTCGGACATTTTTGCAGAGACCCTCATTCTGAAGAATGGTGAAGAAGAAGAAGAAGAAGAAGAAGAAGAAGAAGAAGAAACAAAGGCTTATGTCATGACGCCTTCTTCGCGTTTGCTTCTGAGTGATAAGGTTGTGGGGGTCTCACCATTTGTCGCAGCCATGCTCAATCCGGCTCTTGTGACTCCTTGGCATTTTCTTGGAGATTGGCTCCAAGGAAATAACGATAACGATTGCAGAGACAAATTAATTAATCCTTTTATGGTTGCACATGGAGTCGATCTATGGGAATATGGGAGGAAGAATCCTGAATTTGGGAATACATTCAATAGAGCTATGGCCAGTGATTCTCAGATGATGAATCTGGTTATTCAGGATTGTAAAGAGATCTTTGAAGGGTTGAATTCTTTGGTGGACGTCGGAGGAGGCACGGGAATCGTGGCGAGGATAATCTCCGAGGCGTGTCCGGGTTTGAAGTGCATGGTGCTCGATCTCCCGCAGGTGGTTGCAGGCTTGCCGGATAGTGAGAATGTAAAGTTCGTTGGCGGTGACATGTTTGAGTCCATTCCTTCCACAGATGCGATTTTACTCAAGGTATGCACAACAGCATTTCATTGATGGCAATTGGCTGGTGGATCTTAATTTGCATATCAAGTCAATCGCTTCTAATTTGCTAATATGAGACGGTGGATTTTAAATTTTTTTGCCTGCGGTTATTCATTGTCGACGGCGTCAATCTCGATCACTGACTATGTAATACGTCTCACATTTATGAACTTTTGACTGTGGACTTAACATTTGAATAGCCTTTTGCATATTTCTATTAATTGTTGGATGCATCAATTATTAATCATAGATGATGTCATGAACACGCTTGTGGCGAAAAATGATTTTGTGAACGGAGAGATAATTACCAAAAAAGTCTTAAACAAATTGTATGGATGTTAATTTAGTCTTAAATTTTTTGATTTGATCAATTTTGTCCTAGAACTTTTGATGATTCCGGCCAATTATGGCCTAAAACCTCTGAGAAGGATGCTAGCCATCTTACATATTATGGCCGATGCTGATATTGATAATTTTATAATTTTTAAAAATATTTCTGTTTTTTCTTCTTCTATTTTGTTTTTAAATATAATTTATAATAATAAAAAAATAATTCACATTAGCACCGACTATACTACATAAGAGGGCCGGTGCTTAGGTTAGTAATTTTCAGTCAAAATTGGCCGGAATGACTACATTAGCAAATCATCAAAATGTTTTGAGTTAAATTGGCCAAATTGAAAAAATTTAGAATTAAATTGACATATGTACCATAAGTTTAAGACCTTTTTTTTGTTGTTGATAATTTTCCCACGAAACGTGTGAGTTTTAAAAACTTAAACTATTATATTAAAGTGTATATATCATGTGAGATTTTGTAAAATCAATATCAACTGCTCTAAAAGTTTAAGTTGCTCGATAAAACGTTATTAATATCTAAATATTTTAGTAAAACAGAGTGTCGAGATTCGAGTTTGTGACTTGCACTCTAATTAAATGTCAAATAAATTATTTTTCTCAAAAGTTTAAGTCCAGTAGATATATTTGTCGCATATGTTAAATAGAGAAATTTATATTGGAGATCTTCACTCTCCGTTGGCAAATTAATGTACTTTTCACATTCCACAGCGAATTTTTTCTATAGTCTAGTCTTCAGATCTGGTGTCACATTGACGAACTTCCCTCGTCATATGCATTAGCTGAATTCCATAATGTAAAACGCAAGTGGGTCAACATTTGAAAAGTCTGCTACTTTTGCCTATGAAGTCCTAATTGAATGCATTATTCGTTGGTCATAGTTGATGTTACACGCTTGGAACGACGAAGACTGTGTGAAGGTGCTGAGAAAATGCAAAGAAGCAATTGGTGACAAAAACAACGACCGGGGGAAGGTAATAATCATAGATATTGTGGTAGATGAGACTGAGGACGATGCTCAAGAAAATGCAACAAAGCTCTTCTTTGATATGTTGATGATGACAGTGGCAACAGGAAGAGAGAGGACCGAGAAAGAGTGGGAAAAACTTTTCTTGGAGGCCGGTTTTAGACAACACAAGATAACTCCTATGTTTGGTTTGAGGTCCCTCATAGAAGTTTTTCCCTAGACAGTGCGTGTTTGTTTAATACGAGGGATGCGTTATCACTTGTCTTTTATCGCGAATCCACAAGCTGTCTACAACCTGAGATCGCATCAATTGTTCATTTCAATTATACTTATTATCACAACTGATCCAAATGCCACTAACCCGATCGTTGCGCCTACTCTGCCCTCGCCACAGTTAAAGTCCCGCTATCTAGTTGGGGCCCAACCACCATCACCTATTAGGCCGAGCTCTCGTGCTTGGAAACAACTGATGGGACTATAGCGGGATACGCGAATCTACATCCTAACACGAGATAGTATCATGCACCGATCGTAATTCAATTACGAAGAATACATATGTACAGATTAGTTTTTTGAGACCTTATTTAACATATAATGTGGCAGATGATTATTGGATAATTAAATGTATTCATCCGCTTTACCTTGGGTATTACCTTTTAAATAATTGACCAACAAAACACCATATACTTGAAGATATTCATCTTTCCGTATCTACATGGCTAGGTGGACACTCTACTTTTAAACTCTATTTTAGTAAAATTGATTCTTGCATGACTAAAAAGGGAATATGGCGAAGAATATGAAGTACGAGAAAATTAGTTTATTAAATAATGTCAAAAAGCCTAAGCAGGCTTTTTTAATAAGTAGATTATATTCAGAATCAATAAAAGATCTATCAAGTCATTTAACAATACATTGATCAAATGATAGTCGTAGAATAACCTGCATTAAATTAAATATAAAAAGAGTTCAACGTATGTACATCTGTATACCTTGAGATTTTACCCTAAGCACCACTTCGCACCCTGCCATCAGTTACTATTATGTCTTTATTTACAAAAGCATCATTTTCCTTCCAAAGATGCCCCTACCCACATCCTAAGTTCACCACCACACAATAGCCCCAACCAAACTCAACATCAGCCATACTTATTTGTCACCGCCACTAGTCATCGTGGCCCTGTGCCGTGCCGATCTCCACTCCCGTCCTTATCCCTTCCCTGGTCATGCGTTGCCATCATCACATTTTGTGTGTCCATTTCCTCCCTCCTCCTGTAGTGATTCGTCTTTGGTGCCCATCTCTCTCTCTCTCTCTCTCTCTGGGTGCCGAGAACAGTAGCGACTCCGTCAAATTCAAGGTCGATACGGCATCCATGACCTCAATCGGAGGTCGCCGAACCAGCACATCTATAGATCGAGGTTGTCCATGGCAGCACAGCCTCAGATCGAGGTCGTCGCTGAGTGGCAAGCTTCAATTAAGCACGATAATTTTTTGTTTGTCAAGCATTGCAGGTCACAAGACAGAGGATACAGAGAGATTAAGGCTGGGAGTAAAGGGCATAAGCCAGGACCGCCTCAACGGGCAATGCTTGAGCTTATCAACCAAATATGGGGCTATTGATTTTGGAAGTTTTGGAACCCTATCTTTTGAAGTTGGAAAATTTTCTAATATATGTATTTCTTTTCTTGCAAGTAAATCTTTTAGAGCGTACTCTTGGGTATATAAATACCTATTTAAGCTTAATGGAAATATACAACAATTTCTATCTCAACATGTTATCAAGAGTCATATAGGGCTCATGCCCCTTTCAACCCATCCTTCTTCTTCCTTTTATTTCTTCTTTTTCGCAAGGATGGTTGGCACGGCCCTGGAGAATTCTGCTGCCACCATAATTGCCATTACAAACCCTTCTTCTACTCTTCCTCCATTTGCATATGCTCACCACTTCCTTTCTTTACGTCTCACAGCATCCGATTACTTGCTATGAAAAGCACATGTTGTCCTGATTCTCAAGGGAGAAAACCTTTTCTATCATGTCGATGGGATTAAACCGTGTCCCTCTAATACAACCCAAGCAGCTTTCTGGCAACAACACGATGTTGCCATCATGAGTCTTCTAATTATATCCCTCTTAGAATTGGTTTTCCCTCTCATTCTTGGTACATCAACTAGCAAAGCCATCGAGAATGCTCTTAATGCCTCTTTTTGGCTCAACTTCTGCTATCCATATGCTTTCTCTTCATCTCAATCTTCAATATCTGCAAAGGAAACAAGATGAATCGGTTATTGATTTCCTTGAACATGTTAAATTCAATGCCAATGAGATGGGTGCTGGAAGCAAGCCTCTTGAACCGAAGGATTTCATTGTCCACGTCTTATGTGGTCTTGATTTGACTTCCATGACATTGTTCCTACATTACTTGACCGTTCTAAATCAGTCACGTTTATGGATCTTCAAGATCTTCTCTTTAGTCATGAGAGTATTAAGGCATTCTAAAAGTTGTAGATCTTCGAACCTTCCTCTCAAGCCAACTCTATTTTAGCAAACTCTGATCAACAAAATTCCTCCACCTTTACCTCCATCCGTCCCAGTTCCTCTTTTTTTGGCTGTGGTCATTCAAATCAATTATTGATTTCCTCCAGCATGCTATTGTCCACATCTTCCATGATCTCGATCTCTCCATGACATTACTCTTACATTACTTGACTGTTTTAAATCAATCACGTTTATGGATCTTCAAGGTCTTCTCCTTAGTCACAACAGTATTAAGGCATTCTAAAAGTTGTAGATCTCAGAACCTTCCTCTCAAGCAAAATCTTTTACAACAAACTCTGATTAATGAAATTCCTCCACCTTTGCCTCTATCTATCCTATTCCTCTTTCTCTTTGGCCGTGATCGTGGTATCCGTGGTGCTCAACAAGGTTGACTACGGTATTCCATCTATCAACATATAAATCACATTGCCGCCACATGCTACTATTACCCTTTAGGTATGCCTTCCTACTCAACCTCTACACACACTCCTTCGTCTACTTCATCTTATCAATCCTCTTACTCTCCCAATGCTAACCTGAGCCATGCCCTTCTCCCTCCTTTACTTTCATCTACGGATGGTACCTTGACTCGTGTGCCTCTCACCTTGTCACACTTGATATACAATCACTCTATATCTAGGAAGCTTATAATTGATCGGATCCATGAAGCATGGGAAATGATAAAGGTCTCAAAGTCACTAACATTGGTACTTCATTATTCATTCCTCTATTTCAAATATTTCTTTATGTTTAAATACGTTGTTCATGTTCTTGATATTTCTAAACATTTACTTTTGGGTACAAAATTTTTGACTGACGATAATGTATTTTTTTGAATTCTATCTTACCCACTTTCTTGTTAATGATCTAATGAACAAGGCGATTCTTCTTTCCAGCCTGAGTAGTGGTGGTCTTTATACCATACTGCAACAACCTTCAATGCCCACTGTCAATATTGTATAATAGACCACCATGGATGGTTGGCATCAATATCTTGGCCATCCCGATAAGCATCTCTTACAGTTTATGATCAAAGAAAATAATTTTCAATGCGAGTCCACATGGTTGAGTCAGTTATATACAACCTATCAATTGGGCAAGGCTAGTCATCAATCTTTAGGATTGTCTCTAATTCGTTTGTTTCTGTTAGAATTTTATTTATAGTGATGTTTAGGGTCCTTCTCATTATGTTTCAACTGATGGTTATTGCTATTTCATTATTTTTTATGATCATTGCAAAAAAATTATTTGGTTTTATCCTTTTAAGAGAGAAGAATACCTGAAGTGCCACAACTTGACACTGGGGGAGGGGATACATAAGTGCCAAAACTTCCTAAATGTACATTTAAGTGCCATTTTTTTTTTTAATTGGACACTTAAGTGCCAACTTTGGCGAGACTTGCCGAAAATCTGAGGTGGCGTTATCCAGTCTAAGAGGCTTGCTTAAATTTTTACTCAGTAATCCTTGTCTAAAATGATGTTGTCCTTCATGTTTCCCCCGCCGCTGCTTATTGTTGGAGGCCATCGCTACCTTAGGTGAGGGTGGCCGGCCTTGTCAGCCCTAGGGAAGGCCGGTGACCCTTAGATTTGGGCAATGTCAGCCCTTACCTAAGGTTGGCGACCATTGCCCGACCAAGGCAAGGCCTCGCCAGTCCTAGGCAAACGCTAGCAACCCTCACTAGGCTAAGGTGAGGCCTTGTTGGCCTAGATTTGGGCGAGTGTCGTCGACCCCAGGTGAGGGCTGTTGAGGTCTCGCCTTGGCATGGTGATGGTCGCCAACCTCAGGTGAAGTTAAATTTCGGCTTTTCTTTGACCATTAATTTTTTTGACCATTTTCTATTTTAAATAAATTTCGGCTTTTATTTTTTATTTTTTAATATGATTTTAAAAAATTCAATAAAAATTAATAAAAATGCCATACATTGAATATTCTCATTGAAAAAAAATCATGTCAGCTGTTTGGCTGGAAATTTTCACCATTGGTACTTAAGTGTCAATTTCTTTTCCAATTTTGGCATTTGAGTTTACATTTTAGAAGTTTTGACATTTATGTATCCCCGTATCATGTTGCGGCACTTGGGATATTCTTCACATCCTTTTAAACCAAAGCCAAATGTTCAGTATGATTTTCTTACTTTTCACGCTCTTGTTGAACGTCATTTTTCAGGAAAAAAATAAAAATGAAAGATAGTCAAACGGAGAAGGGTTTTTACCCTCCCCTCTTTTATCTAGAAAATTTTATATTGCTTACTATCTCTTCGCCCTTGATAACCATGAACAATAAGGGATGGTTGAGCGTCGTCACAAGTATATGGTCGAAACCGGTTTAACATTATTAACAAATGGCTCCGTCCCTCACTAAAATTGGCACTACGTATTAGAAAGGACGGTCTATCTCAGTAATTGAATGTTGTCCAAGGTCAGTTATCGCATCTCCCCCTTTCAAAGGATTTACAATCACTCTCTTGATTATTCCTTCTTAAAAATCTTTGGGTGTCACTATTTTCTACATTTACATCCTTATAACACCCATAAGATGGATTTTTGCTCCGTGTCTTGTATTTTCTTGGGATACAGTCCCTCTCACACAGGGATACCTTGACCTTGTCACCAATTATAATTTTGGCTATCAATTTAAGCATTCATAAAAAATTAGGGATTGATCCCGACTTTTAAACAAAAATATTGGGTAAATTGCACCTAGATATTACGAGCATTTGCATTAATAATTAATTAGATCGATATAGTTTGCATATTCATTAGATCTGCGGCGAATGGATTTAAGCGAGTGGTCTTGAACTTTACCTAATAAAATGAACTGAGTGCATGAGCTAACAATATGGCCAAGCCCATTATTCCTTTAAATATCCGAAATTCATATATGGTGCCAAGATGGAAAATTGATTAATCTACCATACCAAGAGCCGCACTAGCTTAATCTCGACCACCCGCCCCCACCATCCTAGCTGAACCGGTCGTTGGTCCAATTTGGGAACAAATCTTCCAGTTAGGTAATTATTCAAATTAAATTTGATTTTTGATTTTATTATGATATCTAACATCGCATGTTTTGAGTAATAGACATTTCCCAATTGTGATTATTTCCTAATTTGCAACATGCACATAATCGGTAATTCAATTTTTAAGGCTTGAAAGATTTTATGGATTGATTAGTGGCAACTCCAAAGTAAAATTGATTTGCATGTTAAAAACTTAAACCAAGTTGCGAATTGATATGGGTTTAAGAGAGTTTGACTTAAGTTTAAGTTTAGTAATCCATTAGTCCCTATAAGAAGGTCGCAACAACATGCATGTGCTGAATCCTAAGAACGTTGGAATATCTATTAGCAAAATGAGTAGCAAAACGTTCGACCATGCTTAAAGAAAGTGAGTTTGGGCTCCAATTCATGTGGGCTTCTTTCAGTACTTCAGTGGGCTAGGAGGGCCCTGGATCTCTTGGCCCCGCCATGGGCTTATCTGATATTTTGTATAGGTACAATGCTAATTATTATTTCATTATAATACTATGCTTTTAACTATGCTATTCTGTACCAATAAAAAATTACCATCACACTATGAAGGCCTAAATGAAAAATTACTTCTAAGCGGTTATAGATAGATGCAAAGGATTTCAGAATCATCTCTGGGGTGAACGTTCCATCTGACATATTCTTAAGCATACACACTTCCTTTTTATTTTTGCTGGGATTAAATCTTAACAGCTTGGAAAGTTAATGTTTCTGAACAAGAACGAAATCAACAACAGAAAGCAAAGTCACATGTGAATTCAAACACAACTCGAAGTCGCATCCAATACCGAACAAGCTCTTGAATACGAAACGTGTCTCCAATGTCAAGAACTCCTTCAGAATTTCAGAGCTTCAAGTCAATAATATAAAAGCTTATCAACTTGGAAAATGATCGATGAGCTTGCCTTGTACGTTATTGTGGAATGAGACGCTTTTGTCCCGATTGGAAAAAAAAGTATATGGCGAAGAAAGAAAAAGAGAATTCAACAAAAGTCAAGTCTTGGAAACTTATATTGAGATCCTCCGTCATTGGCCGCTGCCTGATCTTCTCCATCTCATATTCCTAGTTGTAATCAGCTGGATTTAATGTCAAAATTATAAATGGAAAACACTTGCTTTGCTCAATTCTCTTTTGTGGAGTGTTGAGCTAAATTGGCTGCTCTGTACTGAACCTACTTTCCTTGGATCTTATCTCTTTTCTTAAGGTTTAGTCGCTTTCTTTTAGCAGACGCAACAATGGTTTCTTTTCCTAGACTTATAAATTTTTTCTTAGTTGGGTTAATACAAAAATTCCAAACTGGTACCATATGAAACATTTACTTCAGAATAAATTTCGTCTCACAAAAAATCTTAAACTAATACCCAATGACACATTTGTCAAGAACTAATTTTTGTCTCACATAAAAAACTAAATCAATACCTCAAAAGCAAATATACCCTACATATCTAATGTTAAATTGTTGATAGAGAGTAGATTTGGGTCAAGGGTTTCATTTTGGGAGTTTTTGACGGACAAAAATTAAGTTGCATAAATGTGTTATGAGATACCAGTTTGAGATTTTTTGTAAGAAAAAAATTAGTTTAGAATAAATGTGTCATAACAAGATCAATTTGAAATTTTTAGTGGTATTAATCTTTACTAATTTAATGTAGTTTGAATTCCCCCCATAGCGAAAAGGAAAGATAAGTGAATTTGGCATGAAATGATATTAAAATCTTTTGTTTTTTTATTAGTGGATTATATTTCGATAATTATAATTATATTTGCAAAGGATTGCAAATGGGTTAAAATGACAAATAAAATGGGCTCTGGTACTAAATCCACCTACTTTTCACTTCTTCAATCATTCAACTGCAATTTAAAGTGGTGTAACAAAATTTATTTATTTTCCTTTTTTTTAAGTTATTATATTTTTACGTAGAATCTAGTTACCATAATTAATAATTTCACATTTTTTTTTATTGTTTAGAAAGGACATCCCATGTATGTTAAAGGCACTATCTTTTCATTTTCATTGTTAGATTTTACTGTCCTAGAAATTGGTTCTCTCGAAAAGAAAATTTTTCCACGAAATGTAATTCTTTTGTATGTTACCGAACAAAGTTATGGATTAATCAGTAGGTAGAATCTAGAGATAGAATTTTAATAACACAATCACTTGTTTATATCCTTTCACTTTTGTTGTACATATCATTGTGAAATCCTTTTTTTATCAGTTATCTTTATATACAAATACATGTAATGGGATGATTGAATGCATTTAAAAAAAAAAAATCTCTCTGAAGATTTTCCCATATCAAATCACAAGTTCCCCATCGGACCTCCTTACTCCCTCCGAATTGGGCTCTTCAACCCCCTCCCTTTTTGCAGGATCTTTCATATTCTGAACTGAATGTAAACGTTTTGTTGGGATCTTAATTTATGAGTACTGTTTCGACCAAAAAAAAAAAATCACAAGTTCAATCTCCAATGTGAAAATTTAAAAAATGAAATTTAATTAATCAAAACATTGTCTAAAATAATACTTTTTTTTAACAATACCTGTGAAATCTCATCAATTTGGATAAATGAAAATTAATATCTTCCATGAAGTTTTTATGGAAAAAATATCAAGATAAGAAATAGTATAATGATAAAATATCAACATAAGAAAGGGTTTGATTGTGTTGAAAAGCTGTCGATCCTTTTTTTTTTAATGGATTCTATAGACAATTGATCCATAAATTGCTCGACTATGTAGATAAGAATTGGGTTTCTCGGAGATTATATCCACGAAAGTAAAATCTGAAAAAGTAAACATGATGTCTTTAATATACATGGATTAACCACAATAAACAAAAATAAAATATGTTAAATGCCTAATAATGACTACTACGTTTTAAATAGAAATAGAAAAAAAAATAAAAAAGGAAAGTAAATATATTTGGAGAAATTACTTTAAATTGCAATTGAAAAGAGCATTTTTGTCTTTTGGGCGAAAATTGAGTTAATTTAGTCTAATAAGATATGGAAATAGTGCAGTCCTACTTCTATTATTTCCCTCTCTTTTATTCTTTTTGTGTTGCAGTATAGTAGATGAAGTAATCTCCTTGTTGTCCTCAAAGTATAAATTCAGTAAAATTCCCTTGTGTGTACTATTTTTCTTCGTCGCACAGTGAACTAGGTCAATCAGGGTTGAGCTTTTCAAATTTTAAACTGCAAAACAAAACTTATTCTACAATATGCAACATTTTGTTCGAATTTATTAATCAATTTTATGGTCAGATTGTGTCTGAGGTCTGGTTTGCATGCACCTTAACTCCTCTATCTCTTTAGACAAGTGAAAAATAGGGAGACCCTCGCTCTATCCACGGGATTTCACCAAAAAAAGAGAAAATCCGGTCCTTGTTACCTGCCCCAAGGTGTAAATTAACCAGAACTTTCACCTTTATCACGCTAGTTACTTCTTGTATTATTTGCTTTACCATATAAGCAGTGCAACGAATACACGTATTTACTCGAATAGCTAGGACTAATCAAGTTTTAACTTCATTTTGAAACACATTTAGTCGTTTTTTGTTGAGTTCGGGAAAAGTGCCAAAAAAGTCCTAAACCTTTTGTCTTTGTGCCGATTTAGTCTTAAACTTTTTTTTTGTGCTGATTTAGTTCTAAACATTTTTACGTTGTGCCAATTCAGTCATTTTCGGCCAATTTAAGCCGGATTTTGCTGATTGGACGCCGGCCGGCTAACATGCCCTGATCGGCGCTGACATAGATAACTTTTAATAATATTTTAATATTTATGAATTTTTTTCTCTTTTTTCTTTTTTCTTTTTTTTTTTTAAATTTTTTTCTTCCAGACAGTCGCCCCATCTCAACCGACACTGCACATCTAAACCGGAGCCAGCCCCCACCGTTGTCTCCGTCGGAAATGGTCCTCCATCTTCGTCGTCTTTGTGGTCATCTTTACCCATCATTGGCCTTGAGCAAATGGCCAAAAATCAGGGGAAAAATTAGGTAAAAATAGAAATCTCTCGAGAAAAAAAAGAACTTGCAGGAAAAATCTTTGAGACAAAGAAGGGGGCAGTGGGTCTCTTGTACTTTTAGCCAAACGATATGAAATTTGGAGGGATTTACAGAGCAACATGGGTAAAAAATCAGCGGGTCTCTTGGCCAAAAGGTAGAAGACATGACCGCAAACAACTTGAATTTTGGGAAATCTGTGGAAGCTGGGGAAGAAAGAAAGAAGAAACCTGAATGCCGAAGCTCTCCCATTTTTCATTACAGCTCGTCGGGAGAACAAGGGAAAAAATTGAACCCAGAAATCCAAAATTTGCCTGCGACTTCCTCTGTTCGTCTTCCGCTTTGTCCTTCCGGCGGCCCAGCTCCAGATCTGGAGTAGAGCCTCGTCCATGGCGGCGACAAGCGAGGTCGAGATCCCTGCTGCGATTGGGCTCTGGCGGTGTTGGGGATGGGGGGCGCAACTCAGCTCGCCGCCGGCATGACTACTGCGGCGGGGGGTAAGGGCTTGTGGAAGGAGGATTGCGACTGATCGGCTAAGTCGGCCTCGACCTCGCCGGCCGTCACTGAGGTCAGGCGACCGGTTGGAGGAAGAAGAGGAGCAGAAAAAAAAAAAAAACATCAATAATATTAAAATATTATTAAAAGTTGTCCACGTCAACACCGATCAAGCCACGTCACAACATAAAAAGGTTTAGGACTGAATTGACACAAAAAAAAGGTTTAAGACTAAATCGGCACAAAGACAAAAGGTTTAGGATTTTTTTTGGCACTTTTCCTTGTTGAGTTCTCCCCCATGCTGTGAGAAAATGACACCTTAAGCTGATTAATTTCTTGCATGACATTATTAACCTTAACTCATAAGATTTTGTATCCAACCCAAGGTTATTTATGGAATGAATTAATCCCTTCTACACATGGAACTAAAAAAGGAATACATATTATCGTTTACAATTTGCAACAATAAGAGGGCTTTTTCATAACAAGACATATAATGGAGATAAGATTGATTATTTGGTCGCGTCTTGGATGCTATCCATACTAATATGAATCAAACATAGTTTATTCATGTCACTAGCCCACAATATCATATTAAAAAGAAGAATTAACCAAAAAAAGTATAAAACATTAGCTTGATCAATGATGCCCACAAGTCTTGGGCTTGCCCCAAAATATGTAAAAATGGAATGAAATTTTGTGTCGTATTTGAATTAAGTCTGTAACTAAAAGCTAAAATTAGAATATTCTTAATCTTAGGCTTCTATCTGATCCTGTCCCACCTCATATTCCAAGTCATGGTCAGGTATATGAATTCACAGTTATAATTGACTTGATGAAAATACAAATTAATTGCAAAAAAGACTTGCCCCGCTTAATTTGATGTAACAATTAGGCTGAGTTTTGCACATTCAAGGACATGACCACTATAAATGGGCTTCCTTGTATATTCTAATGAAAATTAATTATATCATAACTTTCGTATGACGCTTACTTTAATGACAAATTTTTTCGCCAGATCACTTAATTATCACATTGGAAGAAAAATGACCACTTGAGTACTTCGAGTGACAAATTGCGACAAAAAGGTCTTATGTAACATTTTTAATAGAATTTTATCCCTAGGTGACTTTTTATGTAGAAAACAAGTCCAACATGGGTAATGAAGTGGCCCTTCATGGCAAAACAAAGAGGTATATTTTAAATATTATCTCTCTCTATAAAAATAGACACATCTCTCTCCGTGTATTACCTAGATCCTCTCTCTCTTTCTCATTGTTCACACTCGCTCATTGTCTCGATCACTTTTTCACTTAATCACTTAATTGTTGTCATCCTCTAAAGTGATCACTTTTCACCGAACTTTGTCACGTCGATTGGAAAAAATATTAAAATATTTTCATGTCATATTTTGGGCAATTATTTATTTATCGAAGTTGCATTGAAGTGATCTGTCGAAAAGTTTTGATACTACAGTAAATATTGTACAAAGATTATAATATTTTTAATGTCCTTTTCTCTTTGTTGACCTTATCTCTTGTGGAAAGGTTTAGCACTAATACAAATTGAAAACTAGCTAAAGCATATATATCATTATATAATAGGACAGCTACAATCCTAGGACTTTTCGGAAGTTGTTATGATTGGACGGTGACGTGGGAACCAGAAAAAGGGCTGGGATGCTCAGACGGAGTTTCCCGTGTTCCTATCTAATCGAATTGGGAGTCCAACATGGATTGCACATATATTTAAAAAAGAAAAGTTAAACAATTTGCATAAGCAAGCTGCAAGGATTTGAAGTCAATGGTGCCATGAATAACTATTTCTTAATCAGGACCCCTAAATCCCAGATTTTTTCCACAAGAAATCAGTTCTTTAAGTCAACAATTTTTTCTAAGCATACAACTAATCATCCTCTCTCTCTCTCTCTCTTTCTCTCTCTCTGAGATTGTCAAGTCACTGAGCAACACTCGAGAGAGAGAGAGAGAGAGAGAGAGAAGCAGAAGAATGGGGTTTGAGAAGAAAGATCTCGATGTGGTGTTGGTTCCGAGTGGCTTGCTGATTATGTTCGGGTACCATCTGTTCCTCCTCTACAGATACCTCCATCAGCCTCACACCACTGTCATGGGCTTTGAGAACTATAACAAGCGCCTCTGGGTTCAGGCCATCATGCAGGTCTAATCTCTCTCCATCCAGTTCTATTTTGATCCACCATACGTTCTTTGATCAATTAAAGACTGCCCGAGAGCGCAGCCGAATTCGCACTCCCCCAATTCCCACACATCAGACCAGCAAAAACTCTAAACTGTGATCTGTGCTGTTCCCTTGTCGATCATTCTTATCGAATTAACGGTCGCTCGCTCAGCTTGCATGCAATTCACGAAAAGGGTCATGGTGAAAAGAGCTGAAACTTGATCGATTCGAGTGCTTGTGCTGTTTCTGTGTCATTTCTGATCAATCAAAGCTCAAATTATCAACACAATGTTAACTTGCAGGGTGAGAGGAGGGACATCGGCTCATGCGTCTCGGTGATCTCTTCGAACATAACTGCGGCGACGTACCTGTCCTCTGTCTCGCTCACCCTCTGCTCCGTGATCGGGGCTTGGATCAGCAACAACACCAATAACTTCTTCGAGAGCGGCCTTGTCTATGGTGACACCGACTCCACCACTGTCTCCATCAAGTACGTCAGCCTCCTCCTCTTCTTCCTCATCGCCTTCTCATGCTTCGTCCAGTCGGCCCGCCACTTCGTCCACGCCAACTACCTGATCAGCACGCCGAGCCTGGGCGTCCCTCTGAAGAGGGTCGAGGTTGCTGTTATCCGAGGCAGCGATTTCTGGTCTTCTGGCCTTAGGGCACTGCACTTTGCTCTGAACTTGCTCTTCTGGTTCTTCGGACCAATACCCATGTTCGTTTGCTCCATTTTCATGGTCCTATACTTGCACTATCTCGACTCGAACTCCACTCCGTTGATTGAAGAGTTTGATGGGAGGCAAGTGTTGAAGAAGGTGGAGCATAGACTGTCTGAGATGGCAACGGCCATTCACATGCCTTCGCATCAGAATTAGACCAGGCCTGATTTGTTTATGTACATGTCGGAAGAAAAAAACACGGTCAGAATCTTTCTTGAGGTAGATAGGCAATCCTTTGCTATAAACTGCATCGATTGTACTAAAATACAGGAAAGGTACTTCACAGTTTATACAATCAGCTCTTATATTCTCGATTGGCCCTGTTTTCCAAAAGTTTAAGGTGGAATGACCTCAATTTTGGTTGAATTCTAAAAAAATCTCGATGTAAACACTGGTGCTTCAACGATCTCTTAAGAGATCATTCATAAAATGCTTCGGCCATTGATCACTAAGTAAAATATCTCAGCCGTTAAATCGATTTTTATAGGATATGAGACTTTATACGTAGACTACCATAAGATGCACCTACTTTCAGCAGGATCCGACAGAAATTCGAATGAGCATAGAAGAATCTATATTGAAAAATCCCTGCACTTTTGTCCCTGCCGAAAGTGCTTGTTACTGCACATGTAATGAAAAGCTTATCATGTAAATTCCAAATATAAATCAAAGTCACATACGCACCATATAAGCTCATGAGTGTGAAACGCTCCTCAACCTCAAGAGCACCATTTAGAATTAGGCCTTAAAAGTGGGCGATATAAAAGATGGTTCAATCGTTGCCGAAGTCTTCAGCTTGCCCAATATATGATACTGGAATGAGATGTTTTTCTCCTTGATCGGCTTTTGTTTACATGAGATTCTCCATCTTTGGCTGCTGTCTGATCTTCTCTGTCTCATATTCGAACTGGTGGTTGGCTATACATATCTAGTTCACTTGAGGACAAAACTAAACAAAAGCCGTTTCAAATTCTCACGTCTCTCTCTCTTTCTCTCTCTCTCTCTCTAGATCGAAAGTCTGGCTTAGTTTGCATCCACTTCAACTACTCCATCTCCTTAGGCTTATCAAAAAAAGCCAATCCCCGCTTTATCTAGGGATTTCACTAGAGGGGGTTAACCCCATTCTTGTTGCTTGTTCCAAGGTGCAACTTAACCAAAACTTATATCTTTATCCTTTTAGTCGACTCTTGCACTATTTGCTTTACCATATAAGCAATGTAGTAAATACACAGAGATATTCAAAATGCCTTTCGAAACTGACTTGAGAGGTTTTAAGATTGAAACACATTTAGTCATTTTTGTCAAGTTCGCTCCCCCACTTAGAAAAAATGGCACCTTAAGTTGATTAAGCTCTCGCATGACCTTATTGGCCTCACTAGTGAGATTTCATATCTAACCCAAGGTTGGTTGTGGCATGGATTAATTTCTCCAAATGTGCGGAACGAAAAAGGAATTTTTAACATAATGAATCTCACCTTTGAAGAAGCTCTCCTTCGGAGAACTACCCTCTGCCCTCATGGCGGCAGCTTTCATGAACCCCCGGAGCCCCTTCTTTCTTCTTCTGTTATCCCCGTGCTCCTCCTTTTCAAAGCATTTTGCCCTTTCCTCGCCGGATTTCTCTCTCTGAAAGATTCGAATGGAGGAAGACGTGGGCTCTGATATCCGTCTGGTCTCCCTCTGCAAAAGTCAGGCAAGCTTTAGTCAGAAAACGAAATTGCAATGATGATGGTGTAGTTTCAAATGAACAAAAAGAAAATGTTGCTTTACTCTTTTTGGTAAACTCTACTTAAATCCGAGCATGAATTTCCAAGCCTTCTAGAATACAGTCAAGAAAGGTTGGAGGATTATTTGCCTTTATTTTCGGATCAGAAGGGGAAGAAAATTGGGTACTCTAGAGTAGCCCCTGCTCTTTTGCAAACCAAACAATCAACGCCACACCCCCTCGTCTACCTCCGTTTGTCATGAACTGCCAAAATTGGCAGATTTTGCAACATTAGAGTTGATGTTAAAGGAGATGCAACACATACAATCGGCAACGCCAAAATCGAGATCAAACTGGAGATACCTTTGAAGTCCGGAAGGAAGGAAACTCTGGCTGGACTTTAAATATGAAAGACCGCCCCATGACTGTTATTTGTGGGGTAGGATGGGTCATTATGCAATGTTTTGTGAAGAATACTCTTTGATGAAGTCAAGCTAGCGTCAGAGGATGAAAATTGTATTGGCCAACTGTCAAGAGCTGAAGATCATGAGACCAGCCCTTTTTGGAAAGCTTTCTATCGAAAATATTATGATACAGCTGATGATGAAACAATTGCTAAAATCCCAGTAAACACCATTCAGACAGTGCAAATTGTTGAAAGAACTACCAGCCTGTCTAGAATGATTGTGGAGGAAATTGAGGAAGAATTAGTAGAAATAGTAAATGGAAATGACAGCAACCAATGGAACATGGGATGGAGGATTCAAGGTCAGCAAAATGGGTTTTGGTGGCTAGTTTTAATAAGCCAGGTCACAAATATTATATATATATATATATATATTTTTTTTTTGGGAGGCTACACCTTGATAGTCCTTGCATTATGAGCCATTATGGCTCGGAAAGGCCAGGTGCGGTGTTCTCGATGGAGACAAAATATCAAAAAGATGTCTTTTAGAGAATGAAAAGGAGACTAAAATTTTAGAGTTGCTATTTGTTATACTATGCTTTTATACTCTGCTAATGTCTCTATCAATAAAATATTACCATCATCCTAAATAAACGCCTAAAATGAAAGTCACTAGTCTCAACTTGTGGCCAGTGCTTTCAAAAGATTTCAGAATTCTGTATAAAATTATGAAAAATGCAATCCAGTCCCCAAGGACATGGTGTAAAATTATGTAATTTAATCTCTAAATTTTCAATTTGTTCAATTTACTCCGACTTTTCATTGTTCTTTCGATACTTTATGAGATTTTGTAACTACACTATCTTCCATATTTTAGACTTTAAGGTGGATACTATAAAAGCTTATCATCCTGGAAAAGGAAAAGGTAAAAAAAAAAAAGTAATAGTTTTTTTTTTTTTGGTCGGTAAAAAAAAAGTTTGATCGATGATATCGGAAGTCTTGAGCTTTTTTTTTTTTTTTGGTCAGTGGAAGTCTTGAGCTTGGCCAATACGTTATCGTGGAGTGAAATATTCTCGGCTTATTTGAATAGTCAATGGCGGAAAATTTGGAAAAAAAAAAAGAAGAAAAAGAGAATTGAACAAAAAGTCAGGAATTGGAAACTTGTATGAGATTTTCTCCGTCTTCGGCTGCTGCGTGATCTTCTCCGTCTCGTTTTCCAACTCGTGGGTCCCCAGAATTGTAAATTTTCTTATAAAAATCGGTTGAAAACTCTACATGTACTAGTTTCCGTTGACATACGGTGAAGTAGGTCAATCGAGATTCAGATCTCCAAATTTTAGACGGCAGTGCAATCGTCTTCTAGATTGTACCACATTTTGTTCAAAAAGCTATTGACTTTCCTTTCCGTGATCGATCTTATGGTCAGATTGTGTTTGGCCCAGTTCACACGCACCTTAATTACTGGAGTTGGTCCACAGTCGGATCAGTTCCGAGCCTACAATTGGAGATCGATCTTGCGACTCTTAATTTCGAAAGATTTGGAACTGATCTTAGGGGTCCAATTTTTGTTTGTCCAAAAAAATTAAAAAAAAAAATTATAAAAAATACTAAGATTATATGATTTCACTACAAAAATATACATCGGTCAAATGGTATTATTTTTGTTTCTTCTTCATGAAGACCATGTTTTGATTCCCATGTGTGCCAAAGAGTTTTTTTTTTAAAAGAATAGTTTGACTCAAGAATCGAACTGGCTCTCTGACAGAATCAATGGTTTTGGTCTTGGAACCGGGAACCAATTCTCCCTATTTTTTGTCATTTCAGTCTTGTCTCTGGATTAAATCGAACCTAATGCTCGCCACTATCAATTACTCCATCTATTTAGATGAGTCAAAAATAGGGCAGTCCCGCTCTATCAAAGGGATTTTACAAAAGGGGAAAACCCCTTCCTTGTTGCATGTCCCAAGGAGTGACCTATTATCTTCATCATCCTAGTCAATTCTTGCATCATTTGTTTTACCATATAAACAGTGTGGCAAAAACCCAAAAATATTCGAATTGCTGATGTTTAAAATGACTCGATGAGTTCTAACTCGATTTGCAACACATATAATCCTTTCTGTCAAGTTCGCTTCCTCACTAGAGAAAATGGCACCTTGTTATTTAAGCTCGAGCACAACCTTATTAGCCTCACTAGTAAGATCTCATTTCTAGCCCTAGGTTAGTTGCAGCATAGATTAGTCGCTTCAATACGTGGAACGAAAAAAGGAATACATCATTACTTGCCTAAAATTTTGCAACGGTAAGAAGGCTTCTTCAGGACAATCCATATTATGAAGACAAGATTGATTATTCGGTCATATTTTGGACGCTATCCTTATTGATATGAATCAAAATTAAAAAGATCAGGAAGGCTTCTTCTGAACAAAACACATAATGGAGATAAGTATTGAAATAGCAAATCAAAAGGCAACAAATCAGAATATTTGCAGTGCAGAATTTTCTACCAATCAACATAAAGATAACAAATCAAGCAAAATATCAACAGTTGATCATTTGGAGATCATGCAGAATCTTCTCCAAATTATTATGAAGATAATAAATCGAGCAAAGTATCAATGAGTTGATTATTCGGAGATCTTTTCTGATTTGTTTTTTGTTCAACTTCCTTGTAGATAAAAATGTTATCTTTTATCTTAAACTTTCACCTGGTAATATCTCTATATATTGCATAACATATCAATGAAAAATACCGCTTCATCGACTTGAATAAAGTCTATAACTGGAAGCTGAAATAAGTACATTCTTCGTCTTTGGCTTCTGTCTGGTCCCCTCTTACCTAATATCCTCATATTCCAAGTCATGATCAAATTAAATGAAGAAAAAGACTCGCTCTGCTTAATTTGATATAATAATTAAGCTTAATTTTGCGCATGAGGATGTGATCGATCTAGATGGGCTGCTGAGCCTACTTTTCTTGATCTCACCAACTTCCGGAAGGTTTAGAAATGTTACGAATTAAAAACTAGCTAAAGCATTTCATTATAAAGTAAAACATCTACAACGCTAGGGCTATATTAGGTGAAGGAAAAATCACATTTACGTTTAAAACGCAAGTAACATTAATTTCGATGTTATGACTGAAATTGTGACGTATTGCCTTATAAATCACCATATTTTAGGTCCAAGTCTGCAACCGGAACATGTGTATATGCAAAGACCGTTATGATGTAAGTCTAACCTCGTCCTCCAATATTATCGCTAACCGTAAAAACTATTCGGAAAACACGTTGCCAAGCCCCATCTCTCCAAGGCAAGCGACAAACTAGGTTATGCATCTTGGAAAGAATCTTGAATCTTGAAGTTCACGTGGTCTTCCCTCGTGTCCACCATAGTCGAATTGGAACTCCAACATGAATTTCACACATAAATACTTTAAAAAATTGCCATTTGGATAAACAAGCCGCCTAGGAATAGAAGTCAATGGTGCCATTAACAGCTATTTTAAACAACCCCCTAATCTCTCATCTATTCGGTTCTTTAATCACCGATATTTTCTAAGCAAACACTTGATCAACCATTCTCTCTCTCTCTCTCTCTCTCTCTCTCTCTCTCTCTCTCTCTCTCACAGAGACACAGAAGCCGAAAAATGGGCTTTGTGAAGGAAGATCTGGATGTGTTGCTGGTTCCGAGTGGCTTGCTCATCATGTTCGTGTACCATCTCCGACTCCTCTACAGATACCTTCATCAGCCTCACACAACTTGCATGGGGTTTGAGAACTTCAACAAGCGATTCTGGGTTCGGGCTATCATGCAGGTCAAATCTCTATCCTTTCAGTTTAATTTTAGTCCCTCTACTTTCCCTGATCAATTAGTGATTGCCTGAGAGCGCAATCGAATTCGAACTCCCTTAATTCCCACACATCCGACTGTCAAAACCTATAGACGGTCATCTGCACCATCCTCTGACTGGTCGACCTTATTGAGTGAATGGTCGCACTCAGCTTCGTGCGAAATTCATGAAAAGGGTCATTGCCAAAAGAGCCGAAACTCGATCAATTCGGTTGCTTCTGCTGTTTCTGTGCTACTTCTGATCAATCAAAGCTTCAAATTATTAACACAGTGTGATCTTGCAGGGTGAGAGGAGGGACGTTGGCACGTGCCTCACGGTGATCTCCTCCAACATATCGGCGGCGACGTTTCTGGCAAGTGTCTCGCTCACCCTCTGCTCCCTGATTGGTGCCTGGATCAGCAACACCAACAACAACTTCTTTGTGAGCGACCTTGTCTATGGCGACACCCGGCCCACCACACTGTCCATCAAGTACATCAGCCTCCTCATTTGCTTCCTCCTCGCCTTCTCATGCTTCATCCAGTCAGCCCGGCATTTTGTCCACGCCAATTACCTGATCAGCACGCCAAGCCCGTGCATCCCACCGAAGAGCGTTGAGTTGGCCATCATCCGAGGCGGCGATTTCTGGTCCGTGGGGCTCAGGGCACTGTACTTTGCTCTTAACTTGCTTCTCTGGTTCTTCGGACCAATACCCATGTTTGCTTGCTCCATTTTCATGGTCCTGTTCTTGCACTACCTCGACTCCAACACGTCTCCATTGATTGAGCACGAGTTTGATGGAGGGCAAGTGATCAAGAAGGTGGAGCAAAGAGTCTCTGAGATGGCAATGGCCATTCACATGCCTTCACATCAGAATTGACCAGGCTTGATTTGTTTGAGTACATCTAGGAAGAAAAACACTGGGTTTGATTTTTCTCGACGTAGATAGGCAATTGCAAAGTGTATCGATTTTAATTGAATACAGAAAATAAGCTTGGAAAGGGACTCTATAGTTTATATTATCATATGTCATTTTTTCAATCGGCCCTCGTGTCAAGGAGTATATGGTGGAACGTCCTCAATATCGGTAGAATTACTAAAACCTCCCGATATAAACACGGGTGCTCCTACAATCTCTATAGAAACCATTCACAGATTGATTAGTCAGCGATTGTTCACAAAACAAAAGATCTAGGCTTTACCTTTGGAAACCAATTTGTACCTTCATATTTTCCCAATTTATGAAATGTATGAAAGAAAGGCAAGAGAAGAAGGAAGAGAATAGGGAAATAGTTGTGTAGGAATTTTCTGTATTCCAATATGTAATCAATGTACAACTTAGTCTAATAAATAATACAAGTTGTTTTCTGTCCAAGGAAATAAAAGATCTAATAATCAATCTTGATCTAAATCTAATATTCAATTTACATAAATACATGAATCAAAATCAATTAAGATATGGGCAAATCCGCATATCTTCCAACACTACCCCTCAAGCTGGTGGCTTGTAGATGTCCAAGACACCTAGCTTGTTTAGTAGATATGCGTGTTGCTTCTGACATAAGGGCTTGGTGAACATGTCCGCTGGCTGTTCTGTTGTCCCAATTTCTCTTGTCTCAATTACTCCCTCTTGGATCTTTTCACGTGTAAAATGACAATCCACCTCTATGTGCTTGGTTCTTTCATGCACTATAGGATTGGATGCAAGTTTAAGAGCCGCATCGTTATCACAGTACAGCTTCATGGATCCTTGTACTTCTACTCCAAGATCCTTGAGCAATCCTCGCATCCAAACTATTTGACAAGTAGCCTTAGCCATAGCTCGATATTCTGCTTAAGCTGAAGAGAGAGATACGGTAGCCTGTTTCTTGGTCTTCCAAGAAAGAAGAGATTCTCTCAATTTGATGCAATATCCAGTGATAGATCTCCTACTAACGGGGCAAGTTGCATAGTCTGCATCACAATATGCTGACATTCTTACGTCACTCTTTTTAGATAGAAGTATCCCAAGTCCTGGACATTTCTTCAAGTATTTCACGACTTTCAAGGCTGCATCCAAATGAGATCGCTTTGGCTGATGCATGAATTGACTAAGTGTCTGAACCGCATATGAGATATCAGGTCTAGTCATTGTCAGGTATATAAGTTTCCCAACAAGTCTTTGATAGCTTGATGAATCACTGAGTACAGGATCATCATTTCGAGACGTTACTTTATCATAATCTGCGATGGTCAGCTTAGTGTTCTGCTCTATGGGAATTACAGCTGGCTTGCATCCTGAAAGACCTGCCTCTGATATGATCTCTAAAATAAATTTCCGCTGACTAAGGGAAATTCCTTTGTCAGAACGAGCAATTTCAATTCCAAGGAAATATTTCGGTGCTCCTAAATCTTTAATGTGGAAAGTAGCGTGCAAATATTCCTTGAAATTCTCTATAGAGATTCTATCACTTCCCATGACAAGTATGTCATCAACATAAATCATCAGATAGATAGATGACGTACCTTTAATACGTGAAAACAAGGCATAATCATGTTTGGATTGCTTGAAGCCCGCTGTTGTAAGAGCACTAGCAAATTTGGCATACCATTGTCTGGATGCCTGTTTCAATCCATAAAGGGATTTACGGAGACGACATACTTTATTCTCCCCCTGTCTCCGTATGCCTGGAGGAATATCCATGTATATTTCTTCATCCAGATCACCATGGAGGAAAGCATTATGAACATCCATTTGGTGGAGATTCCAGTCATTAATGGCAGCAACAGCTAAGAAGGAACGTACTGTAACATCTTTGGCAACTGGAGAGAACGTCTCGTGATAGTCAAAACCTTCTCTCTGGGTGAATCCTTTAGCTACCAATCTTGCCTTGTATCGTTCAATGGAGCCATCAGCCCGATACTTGATCTTATAGACCCATTTACATCCAATCGGTTTCTGATGATGTGGTAAGGGAACAAGATCCCATGTATGGTTATCAGTAAGAGCCTTCAATTCGGCCGTCATGGCTTCTTGCCATTTTGGATGAGTGGAGGCTTCGTCACAACTAGACGGTTCCTTGTCGTTGGATAAACGACTAATACAACATCTATGTTCCTTAGATAATCTATGAAAGGAAACATATGAGGAGATTGGATGTTGAATACCTGGAGAGTTGTGAGTAGCACACACATAATCCTTGGTCCAAGTGAGAGGTTTTGTAGCCCGGCCAGAGTGCCTAGGATATTCCACTCCAGGTGGAGATTGTGATGGCTCTTGTGAGGAAGTTGATGCAAGATCATTGATATCAATAATGGAATCTTCTTCTGCATCTTGTTGGATATGTTCTGAAATGTGTAAGCGCGTATCAGAACTTGGCGAAACAATGTTGCGAGAAGAATCAAGACTCCTTGGTTGTGTCACTGGTATGTAAGAGAGATCTTGATAAGAAGCCTCATCAGGGAAATTCTGATGTCTGGGGATTGTCTCTGAATCTTCATTTGGAGATGCATTTTCTGAGAATGGGAAAATATTCTCATGGAAGATCACATCGCGACTGACGAAGAATTCTTGTGTTGAAATCTCAAGAACTCGATATCCTTTCTGTAGATTGGGATATCCCATAAGAATGCATCGACGCGCACGTGGGCTCAATTTATCTCGAGGTCCCGTCGTGGCGATATAGCAGAGACAGCCGAAGATCCAGAGATGATTTAAATCTGGCTTCTTTCCAAACAGCAGCTCAAATGGTGTTTGCCCATTCAGGATTCGAGTAGGCATTCGATTAATAAGATAAGCTGCTGTAGTGACACAATCGCCCCAAAAATTGTCTGGAATAGATGCTTGAAATTTTAAGGCATGAGCAACTTCCAGGAGATGTCGATGCTTTCTTTCAACCACGCCATTTTGTTGTGGTGAATACACACATGAATGTTCATGTTGAATGCCATGAGAATTGAATAATGAGGAGCATTCATGACTAAAAAATTCACTCCCGTTGTCAGTATGTATCCGCTGAATGGATTTCTGGAATTGATTCTTAGATAGTAAGATAAAATTCTTCAGGTGAGAAACAACTTGATTCTTAGAATGCATCAAGAAAGGCCATGTTGCCCGAGAATAGTCATCTACTATAGTAAGAAAATAACGAGAACCATCATGATTGACCGTATGATATGGTCCCCAAATGTCCACATGAATCAATGCGAATATGTTACTAGAACGTGAAGTACTAGAAGGAAAAGGTGTTCTTGATTGTTTTGCAAGAGGACAAATATAACACTCAGGATATGGAAAGGAAGCACTATGACCCAATCTCATGTGCATAGTAAAATTTCTATCATTGGTAGTGGAATTACACAATGACTTCTTATTGCAAGAAAAATCAAAATTACTTGGAAAATCTGTCCAGAAATAGAGTCCTTCTGAGAGATTACCCAAGCCCATCATCAGTCTGCCAATCGAAAGGGCCTGAAATAAACAGGTGTCAGCATAAAAAAATACCCGGCATGAATTTTCTTTGCAGGCTCTAGACACAGATATGAGGTTGAACTGGAATTCTGGGACATAAAGCACATTCTGGAGAATAATCTGTGGACTGAGATTCACTGTTCCTGTCACTTTGACATAAGTGAAACTGCCATTGGGTAATTGTATGGAGACAGGATGATCTAAATTTTCATTCATCTATGAAAATAATCCCTTGTCGCATATAATATGGTCACTTGCCCCAGAATCAATAATCCATGCTTTTCTGGAAATATAATTAATTAGGCAACGTAAAATACCTGAGAAATTTCCCCCTTTGTTGGAAATATCCATTTTTTATAATGCCTGCATGAGTTGCTGGTACTGGCCAATTGAAATAGCCTGATCAATTTTTGGACCTGTTGGTCCAGTGACTTGATAGGCTGTGGAAATTTTTTTCTCCTTATCCCCCGGTTTTCCGTGTAATTTCCAACAGTTGTCTACAGTATGGTTAGTACGCTTGCAATAATCGCAAAAAAAATTACCCTTTCCTTTAAAATTTTTTGCGAAGTTTCTAGATGACGTGGCGAAGATCTGCCCGTCCGTTCCTTTGCTCGCGATCTCCTGTCCACCGTATGATCCGAGCGTGTAATTGCCCCCTTGGATGCCGTCCGATCCTCGTGTGAAATCCTGGCCATTCGATCCTCTCGCGAAATCTGAGCCACCCGCTCCTTGCGTATGATCTGGACCGTTCGCTCCATCCCTTTTAAAGGGGCGTGGATCCGCATCACCTAACCCTAAGAGGGTCTTCCTTTCGCGAGCTAGGGTTGAGAGAGTCCTGGCGGCCGTGTCTTTTCGTTCTCCACGGGCGGCGAGAGCGAGAGCCTTGCTGTTCCTCGTATGGTCGACTGATGCGAGTCGCTGACTCTCCTCTTGCATCGCCAACTGGAAGATGCGTCCGATCGATGGCATGGGATCCATGGCCAGGATGTGGGATCGGAACGTGAGGTATGATTCGTTTAGAATCATGAGAAATCTCGTGGCTTTTTCTCTCTCTTTGATCTGTTTGTACTGTTTGAGAGTTGATTCTAGCCCTTCTAGCCTTTCCTCCGCTGCTTCAAGTTGATTCCACAGAGACGATAGTCTGTTGAAGCAAACCGTGACCGTCGTATTTCCCTGTTTGAGTTCACTGATTTCCTGCATTAGGTTAAAATTTTTTGCTTGGTCCAAATTTACCATACATTTCTCGTATGTTATCCCACATGGTTTTCGCATCCTCTGTGGGTGGAAGCCCAGCCGCGACCTCTGGGGAAAGGCAATTACCGATCAATGTTCGGACGAGGTGATTGCACTTTCGCCAATGTCGGGCTTGGCGTTCGTCTGAGGGGATTGCGATGGTTCCATCGAGGAAACCATCTTTATCCTTTGTTATCAATGCCCGCCGGAGCTCCTGTGACCACTTCGAATATATTTCTGCTCCGGTCAGTTGTTGGCTTATCAGTCGAAGCTCCGGTCTGTCGGCGTTGGAGACGTACAAGGGGTCGCCCAGTTCTGGTCACCCAGTGAACGCCGCCGTCGGAACAGGCAGAAATCCGGGCATGAAATTCGGGTAGGGATTCGTCCCTTGACCCGATTCGCCCGACCTGATCGGATGACCCGCATTTAGATATCCCGGGTAGGGATTTTGTCCCATACCCGAGTCGCCCGAACCACTTGATCCGCCCGTCTGCTCTATCACGATGGCTGGGCTTGCCCCACTTGTGGCTGGCGGGCCCCCATCGTGACTTTGGTGGCCCACGAAACCAGGCGGTGATGACATTGGGTTTGGCCCAAAATAAAGTGGATATGGAATCCACTGGTATGGTTGGCCCGTCGTGGGTTGCCCCAATTGGATCTGAGCCTGCGTGGACCGCCATTGCTGAGGTTGGGCCTGGATCAAAGGTTGTTCGGATGTTGAGATTACCGTAGAAGGATTCTGGTGCAGCGAAGCTTGCGGAGTGTCCTCGCCTCCAGTGTCCCTGCTGTCGGCGCCCAGATTGGAATCTTGCTGAGAAGACATGATAAGTATTTAAAATAATTTTCTTCCTTCAAGAGTATGCCTTATAATGCCGAATGATCTTTTTTGCAGGTTGAAAAATTCCTTCGGCAGCAGCTTGAGGCGGAAGCGCGTTAGAGAGCAGAGGCTCTGATACCATGAAAGAAAGGCAAGAGAAGAAGGAAGAGAATAGGGAAATAGTTGTGTAGGAATTTTATGTATTCCAATATGTAATCAATGTACAACTTAGTCTAATAAATAATACAAGTTGTATTCTGTCCAAGGAAATAAAAGATCGAATAATCAATCTTGATCTAAATCTAATATTCAATTTACATAAATACATGATTCAAAATCAATTAAGATATGGGCAAATCCGCATATCTTCCAACAATGTATTCTTTCCAAAATTGACCATTATTAGTCTTTTAATTTTTACGTTCATCCAAAATACTCAAAACTGACAACTAGCCAAACGATCCAAACCTTAAACAAGATGTTAAAATGAATTTACAAGGAGAAACAATTTGGTTATTTCAATATGGAGCTTTGCCCAGATATATATGAATGGTTTTCCAAAAAAAAAGAGGTATGAAAGTGGTTATTGGGTCTAAAGTGAGGGGTACATTTTCTATATTTTCCGGGAACAAATCTAATCTTTCACCACCGTTGACTGCGGTTGGGGTTGGGAGTGGGTGGGGGATTACAACCACATTTAGTACAGTTTCCATCATAAGGATTATGCATAATGACATTCCATCTACTGATAATTAAAATTAACCATGCATATTAGAAAACTAATCTGTTGTTTTTCTATTCTAAATTTGTTTAATTAGTTTGTCGGGACTTCTAGTTAAGAAGCTTCTAGCATACTTATATGATATGGTCAACATACTCTTGATGCGGTGGTCTCATGCGAATTAAATACGCGAGCTAATCTGTCAAAGTCTGACTCTTCTCCAAGTTAGTGGGGCAAAAAATTCTTCTCAGGAGTCTCCCCAATAGCCAGTCCATTGTATAAAACCTATCTATCTAACTTTTCAAATTCAGCCAGAGCAATTATATAATACACGCCATCTCTGTCTATTATATCTTTGCCCTTCGTTTTCTGGTCGGTTCTTTGCCCTTTGTTTGCTATGTGCAAGAGATAGTGAACTCCACGCACTTTTGACCAAGTTAGGTGCTGTGTACAACGTCGAAGAAAGTGATGTCATAGCGATGTTTCATTTTGCAAATTCATCCTCGATTTCTCCCACCTAATAAAACCCTTTTTCTTTTTCAAAGGAATAATTTTTTTTTCCAATGCGAATGTTGATTTAGTGAGGACGTTTCACCGCCGATGGAATATTTATTTCAAAGGCCAGGTCTGAGCAACTATGAACAAACCGTTTTCTCACAAAAGTTTATGTTGTTAGAAATGCGCCAACCATGTATGCTAAACATATTATTTAACAAATATATTTGCATTTTTCTTTTCTAGTGATTTCATTTATTCAATTGGTGAATTTTTTTTTTTCTTTACAAGCTTGGATATGTGTAAGAGAACTCTATTAGATCAATTATTCATTCTGATGACTCTATTAGGTGGCTAGGTTTGTGAAGCAATTTGCAAGGTTGAATTCAGACCAACCAGACCAACGGGCCGAGGAATTTTTCTAAATTTGAGCGTGATTTGCCCCCTCAAACGTTTGTACAAGCTTTATAGGCAAAAACCTTTTTTTGCAAAATCTATACATTACTTACCTTTACTAAAAAAAAAAAAACAATAACTTGATAAATTACAGACAAATTACTGTTACATCATCAATTTTTTTCTCAATTGGTTGAGTATATAATTGATTGACGAGTTTTCTTTTGCATAATTTTGAATATAGTTTAGCACATGATGATCAATAATTAGTGCGATCGATTGGTTAAATTAAACCAGGAGAGTTCCTTTTAGGGATATTTTCGGAGTGCCTTTTCTTTCTAGGTTTGACACTTGACATTTTTTCTTTTTACGGATATATTTAGAGTGCTTTCCCTTTTACATTGAATTTTTGTCCCTTCCCTCCTAGATTGAAGCCTTCCTGCATGAGATAAACAAAAGAAGAAAATCTTAATTAGTGGTTAATGATTAAGTCAGCAATGGGGCTTCATTGATTGTCAATGAAACTTGTAAAAATCCGGAGGATGTGAATCTCTTTCGTATTAACTTTTGTTTTGAGATTTGACGACCATTTCCCGTAAAATCATCTTTTGATATGATCCCAACAACAAACCTTCATTTTTTGGCCATATAATAATTGGGAGAGAGGAACATTTTATTGATATTATTAAATAGAAAAGAAAAGGTAAACGTCTCGTAGGCATCAAAAGTTTAAGGCCAGTACATGTATTTATATGATATTTTTCATTTGAGAAACTAATATTGAAATACATTCTTTTTTTTTGGGGTCAAAATTAACAATATTTCTTTACTAACTTAGCATTGAAGAAAAACACAAGGTTTCGATGTCCGAATATAAAATCAACAAAAGGGAATTAGGGAGATTGACAATCTAGTTCTTTGGAAGAGAACTAGCTCGGTGGGTTTTGGCAGCCAACTGGCCGCTTAATTATATATCCTCGGCTCAAAACAAAGAATCACATCCTTCAGCTGGCCCAGTAGATATTGGTAGTCTTTGACTATGGATTAAATGTGACATCTTGAATTTCCAGTTCTGTTTTCAATTGAATGAATCGGGCTTTTCATCGACGCGCCTATAGTTCAATTCTCTGAGTTGATCACTCACGAGATAACTAGTCTATCTAGTGAAGCCATTAAGGGATTTTAATGCAATAGATTTGAGAATTCGATTAGAAATCGACTGCTCGATTGTCCTAGTCTGCAAGAGTCATTACGGCACAGTTAAAAATCGATTAGATACTGGAGATAGGTCAATCCGATTGAGCCATGTGATTTAGTGTTGGTGATTCCACCTAATTGCAAAATTATCGTCGATCGGCACTAGACCGTTTTTTCTGTCGTTTTGGTACCTTGTGTCCGTATTTAAAACCTCGAGATTTTCACGACAACCAAGAGTCGCCAATGTGTCGAAGATGTACAATGTGGTTCGAAAATAATCGACCACGGGTCAATTACACTAAAAATTCCTAAAAGCTACCCAATAAGTTATGTCACATTAAAATCACACCAGATTGAAATTAATCGCGAATTTAAACCCTATTTAAAGTTTTGTCGTGTCACGATTCATTTTAGGAACGTCGACTCATCCTCCGAAGATTTTTCTGCAAACCGGGATTTTTGGCGAAATTTCAAAGTAGGGCCGTTTTTGTCTGAAAAAATCATATAACATTTTTTTTATTGCATTTTTGGGATTCAAGTTGGTTCATTTGTTGAGGAAAAATGTTGTATTTGACGAGGACACCTTGGTGGTATTTATAGACATCAAATTGGATCCAATTAGAAGAGAATTGAATTCAATTTGGGGAAAATGGCCCAAAATTCGTAGGCCATGGATACACCAACATTTTGGACCATTTGGGAAGTGTGTGGGGGAAGATTGAGGGCTTCAATTGGCCATGGATGACAGCCCAATTGGTGGAGCCTTGCCAATGAGCACCAAGGGGATAGAATGAAGACTTTTGAACCAAGGGGGACCATTTTCTATCTTCAGCAGCTTCTTATTCTTCAAGTGACCACCTTTAACCATTGTTGAGTGTGTTGTTGAGCTTAGAGAAACCAGAGAAACCAGCATCCCCTCCCCTAGCCCGTCGCACTCCCGCCGAAGCTCCCGGCCACCGCCGCACACCGCTCGCGAGCCTGTCACGCCCAGCCTCTCATCCTGCGTGTTGCGCGCCTGTCTGCTTGCACCCAAGCCACCTTGTCGTCCCTCAAGCTGCCCAGGCCACCGTCGAAGCCCCCTGGCCGCCGTTCCAGCTTGCTCGGCCCAAGGTCAGAACCGAAAAGCCAGCAAGGGCTTTGAGGCTTCAAGGTCCATTTTCAGGCCCGTCCGGTCTTCGTTTGGTGTCGCCATGGGCTTGGTTGTTGCCCGTCTCCGCGTTGCCGTCGTTGTGGACTCACCGAATCGCTAAACTAGTGAGTTTACTTGCTAAACTCTGCTTAGGGAGTTAATAATGATTAAGGGTTGATTAGTTTTGGATAATTATGGTTTAGGTGGTTAGTTAGAATAGATTAGTGATTTAATTATCCATTTGTGCATGTTAGGTGGTTAGAACGGATAGATTAGGAACTAAAGTAGTCATACTATTTATCTATATAGGTTCGGAAATTTTCCCAGCTTGTTCGGGTGGTTAATTAAGCATTTCCAGCCTAAGTTGGTATTTTTGGTATTTAATTGTATTTATTTAATTATTTTTGGTATTTATTTAATTATTTATTATTTATCGGAAATTATATCGGGATAGCCGGTGACTAGAATTTCATGTTGATTGCAATGATGTCTTTATTCTATGCAATTGAATGCTAAATTGTGCAAATTGAGTTGTAATTGTGATTTTGGTCATTTATTTCAAATTTGTGAAATTTTGATATTTGATTGGAAAAATCCTAGGTGTTGGGTTTTGACACCAAAAATGGTTTTAATGATCAAATTGAATCGTGGAATTTTAAAAGTGTAAATATCAATTTTTCTTGTTCAAATTGAATTATTAGCTTGTGCGAGCATTATTGTACGTCAACTTGTGAGAGCATTAAATTATCAGCTTGTGTGAGCATTATTGATCGTCAGCTTGTGTGAACATTGATCGTCAGCTTGTGAGAGCAATATTATATATCAGCTTGGGTGAGTTATAATATATATATATATATATATATCAGCTTGTGCGAGCATAAATATACCTTAGCTTGTGTGAGTAATAATCGATTGATTGAATTGATAGATGGTATTGATCGTATTGAATTGAATGACCGATGTGATTGAATTGATTGGTTGAGTATATAAATTGTATTGACGTGCAGGAAGGAACTGAGGCAAGGTACTCCTCTGTCTTGTGTGCATAGACTGCTTTTCGGCGTATTTCCTTCATAGTCGGAGTTTAGGGGGTGAACTGACTGAGACATTGTCTCACCCGTTGTGGGCTCAATCTTTTCAAGTCCTTAGATGGCGGTTCCTCCGGAACATTTTGGTCAGCCTATGAGGGTTATCGAGCGGAGTTTTGACTACCATGCCCTAAGGGGTCTGGGTCTATGAACTCGTGGTGACCACTGTTTGGGTCGATGAGGGCCTACCTCAGAGGGTTATCATTGGTCCATAGCGTGGTTTCGCTACGATTTCAATGGATTCTGTGTGGGTCCCCTCTAGGTGGTTAGATTAACATTTCCGATCTAAGTTGGTATTTATTGTATTTAAATTTTAATTATTTTTGGTATTTATTTAATTATTTAATATTTTCTGAAAATTATATCGGGATAACTGGTGATCGGAATTTCATGCTGATTGCAATAGTGTACTTAGTTTATGCAATTGAGTGTTAAATTGTGCAAATTGAGTGACGATTTGAATTTTGGTTATTTATTCCAAAATTGTGAAATTTTAGTATTTAATTAGAAAATCCCGGGCGTCGGTTTTTAACGCCAAAAATGTCTTTACGTACTATAGTAAATAGTGGGATTTTTGAAAAGGAATATATCACATTTTGACTCAAATTGATCGTGTATCCACACACGATTATTTTTATCGGATGTTTTTAATAAAAAGGAAATAGGCAAAGACATTATTTTAATTGAGACATTTGAGTGCAAAGCACGATATCCTTGGCTGGGACTGATTGATCGTGTGATAGCTAAGTGAACCCGTCCCTGATGTGCGTTGGTAGGACGTTGTCCCTAAACCTATTGCACTTTTGCCAATTCAGTCCAAAACCTTTCAATCTTGCCGATTGAGTCCTAAACCTTTTGTTAGTTTGTCAATTGAGTCCATCCAGCTAATTTATGCCGGAAAATGCTTACGTGGATATACAGTCAGCATCGGCCGTCCTACATGGCCGAACCGGCGTTGACGTGGACGCCGGACTTAAAAAATGATTTTTTTTTTTATAGCTTTTTTGCTTTTTTGCTTACGGGGGAAAATTTCCCCCAAACCAGAACCCTCCCCAAAATCAATCAGAACCCTCGACAAGCTCTAACCCTAATTTGCTCAGCCACTCCAAAAAATAAAACCCCGTAGCACTTGACTCCGAAAAATTTCTTGACAACGGCCATCAACGGGCGCTTGACAACGCGTAGGAGGAACAGGGAATTTCCGCGAGCAGCTTTTGAGGGGACCCGATTCGACTTTCGACCCGATTCAACGCAAAGACCCGATTCGACGCGACGACCCGATTCATTCTCAAGATTCCATAGCAAACTCGATTTTTTGTGGTCCCGAGTTTCTCACACTGTCGACACTTAGCAAGCACGACAAAAAGGTATGTTTTGTGGTCCCCAATTAAGTGTGTGTAGTATAATGTGTTCGACTCATGATGTCAGAAAGAAATATTTTTCAATGCTTTTTTATACTGGAAAGAGAAAACACTGGTGGGCATTTGGGGTTGACGGATTTTTTTTGATGTGGAAGAGGATAAATTAGGTGCGAGGTAGCTATTCCTTTAGGGTTGTGTTCCTAATTTGAACAGGGACGAGTTCCTGCCTTGGAGAAGGTGTCTGCTTTACAAGTGATATGGCCGATGTCGTCTGAAGACAATTTCCAGTGGGTCGTAAGCGTGCATGTCCACTACCTAATAATACTTTTAGAATTATCAATGAAAATCTCAAGTTCTCTCTAGACTGGGTTTTCTAGAAAGTCTCCTTCCTTTCTTTGTGTTCTAATGTCGAACCTGATAGGAAGGGGATAACCTTGTGTTTATTAAAAGTCGGCAGGATGGAAAATCTTCAACACAAACAACGAATCCCAAGAAAGAAAACCCTATATTGTTCCCTCCTAGTGGTACCCATTTCCCACTAGGTGACAAACCCCCACCAAAAGTCACCAAACGTGCCCTTAATGCAAACTCTTTGGTTTTCTGCAAGTGCTTCTAAATGACACAAATGAAGTTCATCTCACAGTAATGAAAGAAAAGAAGAGAGAACAATATAAAAAATTTAGAAAATAATTTTCCACAAGTGACTCAATCTACCATCAATTTAATGATTGTAACTATCTCTATTGTAACTATCTGTATTTTTATTAATCATCAAACTGAAGATGGATGAAGCTGCTTGTAGAACTATATGTTCATATTGCCATTGTGTACTTGACTAATTAATTTTTTTTAAATAGTCCTACCCAAAAAAAAGGGGCAAAGGTCCTCAAGCACGAAAGAGAAAGGGGGACCCTTAGAAAGAAAGGCATAAGGAAAACTGTTGTGGGGTGTGTCCTATGTGAGGGACTTCATCGATCGAAACCGTAGGATTGTCATCTTTGAATTTGAATTGGGAAGGAGATGTGATCCATCTTTTTTGGAAGTAGGCTTCTTTTTCATTTGAGTACAGCACGGAAAACCCAACAAGCTGGTCATGCATAGTCATAACAAGCCACATTCATCTGTCACATTCTTCTTAGATGTAGACACGATGCACCAAAGTTACTATTTAGACTCATTCCGTTAGCAAAATCGTGGTTAATCTCATTAAAAAGATATCGATATCTAGAAAGTCTCCTTCCTTTCATGTGTGTTACTATGTTATCCCTCTATTACGTGTTTACTTATAATATATGTCTTTCTTGTAGGATTGAGATGAGCAACAAGACAGCATTGGTTTGCCTTTTCCATGGTGGAAAACTTGTTCGTTGCCCAATGTTGGAATATGTCGGGGGAAATATGGACTTCATACATGTTGATATCAAATCAATTAGCTATGAGAGGTTCATTAGAGATCTTGAGGATGGGGTAAATCGTAAATTCGAAAAACTTTATTTGAAAATTCCTGGGAAGTCTCTAGAAAATGGGTTGAGATACATATGGAATGATAGCACTGTTATCGATCTAGTTTTCCATTATTTACATAATGGCGTAGTTGAGATATATGGAGAATATGTTGATGATGAGGTAGGTGACAAAGCTTGTCAATGTGATGTTCAGGATATTGGTGAGGGTGTTAGTCAGGGTGTTGGCATTGGTGAGGGTGCTGGTGAGGGTATTAGTCATGGTGAGGGCATTGATTTAGGTAATGAGGTAGCGACTAATGATGATAATAATGATGATGTAGAAATCTATTCAGAAGATGAAGACACAGACGTCCTCATCGATGTACGAATCTTGACTGATGATGATGATGGATGATGATGTGGACCTTATGGAAGGAAGGAAAAATATTAGAGAATTTGACAGGAGGGTCACAAAGGCTCAGATTATGGGGGAATCATTCATGGGATTTGTACAATCTCAAGAATCTATAGCTGAATCATCTAATCCCCAACAATCAGATATGGCTATTGTTGAAGCCGGTTACCGAACAGAATACTATGACACTGATGCTGATGAGAGCTTAGGGTCTGATATAGGTGAAGAAGTTGAAGCTGTTAGAAGAAGGAGAAGCCGATTCCCAAGTTATGAACCTGATTCTGCAATGCCTGTATTTACTACATGTATGAGGTTTGATGATGGTAGGCAATTCAAAGATGCTCTCGTAAAGTATTCAGTGGCTGAGCGTAGAGAGATACAATTTATCAAGAATGAAAAGAAGTATATCAGGGCAAAATGTGTTGATCAAAATTGTCCTTGGAAGATCTTTGCATCCTTTGATATTAGAACTGGATCGTTCCACATGAAGATGTATCATGAAGAACATACATGTACCATTAGCTTAAAAAATAAGAGGGTGACAAGTTCTTGGTTGGCAAATCATTATCTTGCTACAATTAGAGCAATGCCAACTATTAAAACCCTTGCTTTGAAAGATCTTATCAAGGAACAGTTAGGCTTAAATGTAAGCATAAATCAATGTACGAAGGCTAAGTTGCTTGCCTATAGAGTTTTGATGGGAAATTATAGGAAAGAATATGCAAAGTTGTGGGATTATGCAGAAGAACTTAGGGTGACAAATCTTGGAAGTGTTATTACAGTTAAGGTTGAAAAGCTTGATGTGCAATCTAAAGCGTTATTTGAAAGAATGTATGTATGTTTTGCAGCATGTAAAAAAAGCTTTCTTGATGGATGTAGAAAAGTTGTGGGACTAGATGGTTGTTTCTTAAAGGGAATTTGTAAAGGGGAGATCTTGTGTGCTATTGGAAGGGATGCTAATGATCAAATGTACCCAATTGCTTGGGCAGTTGTTAGAGTTGAAAGTACAGAAACTTGGACTTGGTTCTTGACGAATTTGATGTGGGATCTCAAAATTACAAACACATATGGACAAGGATGGGTCATAATTAGTGACAAGCAAAAGGTAAGTTTCTTATTTCTTTTTCATTATTATTACTCTTAGATGATTATAAATGTAGTGTATGCTTTACATTTGAAATCATATTTTGTAGGGCCTTATACAAGCTGTGGCCGAATTGTTGCCATCAGCTGAGCATAGAATGTGTGCCAAACACATTTATGCTAATTGGGGTAAGAAGTACAAAGGGATACAAATGCAAAGATTGTTTTGGAAGTGTGCTAAAAGTAGTACTATGGCTAATTATGATGAACATTCTCAAGCATTAAAGAAAATCAGTCCCGCAGCATATCATGACTTGGTTCAAACAGAACCAAAACACCGGTGTAGAGCTTTCTTCACTACTCATGTCAAATGTGACATAGTTGACAACAACCTATGTGAGGCATTCAATGGAAGAATAGTAGATGCTAGGTGTAAGTCCATTTACAGTATGTTGGAAGAAATGAGGATAATGATGATGACAAGGATGCATACACAAAGAGATGCATGTGTTAGGTGGAGAAGGGACTATGGTCCAAGGATTGTAAGAAAGTTGGAAGAAAATAGACTTAGTGCAACTTATTGTCGGGTGATATGGAATGGTGATGCTGGATATGAGGTGATGGATAAGGATGTGAAGTATGTGGTAGATGTGTTCAAGAGAGAATGTACTTGTAGGAGGTAACTGGCATTCCTTGTTCCCATGCCATTTCTTCCATATGCAATAGGCAAGAGGATGCATATGACTATGTAGATGAGTGTTATAAAAAGACCAAGTTCTTAGCTGCATATCAGAACATGATGCAGCCTATTCGAGGAGAGAAATTTTGGAAAAAGACTAATATGGAAGCACCTGAACCACTTCCAATGAGGGTGAAGCCTGGCAGACACAAACAAAAAAGAAGAAGAGAGGAAGGGGAGGTCGCAAGTGGTATTAGAATGTCGAGAAGAGGAATGAAGATGACATGTCGAAGTTGCAAGAAGACGGGACATGATAGTTTGACATGCCTCACTAAGAAGATTGGGTTAGCGACATCACAAATGCTTCCAGTAAGTACTTCCATTTGGTTAGATTTGCATTTTTATGAATAAATTTGTGAACTAATGAATTTCAATACCACTAGGTTAAGAGTAAAAGTACCAAACAGGACAAGAGACAAAGAAGTGATTTACAAGTACAAGTTGCATCAACGTCACAAGAAGCTCCAATTGAAGTGCCACTTAAAGTACTAAGGCCATCAAGAAAGAAGAAAAATATTGAGAGGAAGCAAGTCTAACCTATAAGAATGATAGCCATTTGTGTGGTTGGGTTCAAGCAAGTGACGTGGCTGTTTTTATTTTTTGTTTGTGATGATGAGCCGAGGGAAGTGATGTGGCTATCTCTTTTGTTATTGTTAATGACGGGTTTAGTGAAATGGTGTTGTGGCTCTTTTCTTTTGGTCGTCATTGATAAGTTTATTGATATAACATTGGTGGAATTTTTTTTTTTTTTTGTTGACGATGATTTGGTTTAGTGAAGTTGTGTTATGGCTCTTTTCTAATGTCCAGTTCTTGGTGTGGATGAAACCGCCACGTCTCTTGTTGTTCGCTTCCTTTTATGAAGTGATCCAATAGGCCATAATTGTTCAGGCAATCTTATTTACTCCATTTGAAATTGCAGTCAATTGTTGCTAACTTGTTGTGTTATTCAAATAATCAGTTTTTTTTTTTTTAATTCTACTTAGTAGAATTCGGTGCGATGTTAATGTTTAAGTTTATAGATATATCTACAGCAGGTATTGCTTTATCTCTTGTACATGTGTCTACGGTAGGCATGTTGGGCCATTTGTAGGCCATCT